>JTDE01000724.1:148251-188652 GCA_014338405.1 Paragonimus skrjabini miyazakii
GTCTGGGATAAACATCAGTAACAGTGCACTATTTTGGGGACTGAACATTCTCCGACGCCATCGTAATCTTGCATCGTTAATCGGTCATTTCATTTAGCTTATCCATGGTACCCCTGGGAAGACTGTTACGTAGAAATGTGAAATAGTGGGTCCCCGATACAAATTTGAAAAAGGTCAACAGTATGGCGTAAGATGTCTTGTGCGCAAATATTTCGTTCGCATTTCATCTGTCACTAATGCGAAATTAGTGCAATCAATAGATAGCAAGCAGGCATGGCAACAATGGTGAAGAATGCGAGCGTGATAAGCGAGGTCTGAATGATCGAGACTCAAGTACACGGCATTCGGATGACGCAACATGAGGCTGATAAGGACGGTTACGTAACAATGTCGGATGATCATGGGCAGTTAAGTGAGGGGTGGAGGGAATGTTAACAAGTAATTTTAAACTGGACTGTAAGCTAAACTGTTAGACAGATGCATGGTAGAAAGTAAAATAAGACGTTCAGATCTTGACAACCTAATCTGCCAATGTAAAACACATTTAATAAGCATGGTTTGTTGTACGTGTAAATCATCACAAACTATTTTGTTGAAAATCTTCATACTGGTAATACGAACTACAGGTTCTATCAGCAAAAATGACAGAAACGTCTGGTAACACAATAAGAACTTAGGGAGATTGTATCAATGAACTGATCGCCTAAATGAATACTGAGACATCTATAGAACATGCAAACATTTTTGCTGTTACGACGGGTTTAAACTTCAGTGAGTGCAATATTACCGTATGCAAAAATTTAGGGATTGAAAAGAAAAATAATGAAACGCGTTTGTTGATAGTTGATTTCGAGCAGCTGAAGGTATACTAACATTTACTGGAGTTTAATTCCTGGGTCCCTGTGGCAGAACCTCACATGAGACAATTTGTAAAATTATACTATTGAAAATTAGTCATAAAAGTGTGTCAAAGAATCAAATAATTACGATGGTCAGATAAATGTGCACATTCCCAGTCAGCATTTTTATAAATTGTAAATGAGTGCACTGCTTCTGGTAGAATAGCGCAATTGTTAGTAAATAACCCGGATACGACACCAAACGGAAACGCAAAAGTCACATGTTCAATGAAGTAGTTCAAGGCTTGTCTGATTAATATATTCAAAAGCTTGGGGGAATTATGTATAGAGGGCTAAAAATCGAGCGTTATCAAGTCACTCATCAAAATTGAATGAGCTGGCGATCAGAAAACAGACAGGCTTTGTTGGACTGCTAACCAGTTCAGTGGTGACGGGAAATTGCTAGTTCTTTCCAGACAGAGGGTGTTTTCCAAAATTTTCTGTACCAGTGAATGGCAATAATTATGGGGGAATGTGAGATTTTCATTTTGGGAGCACACTTTTCCCTCCCTCTGCAATTCCATCCATATTTACGTAATTAGATACGAAGATATTCAGTAGCATCGCCACTAAAAGCGAACATTAGTTAGGAACGATTGATCCATCCACTTTGTCAGTTTTGAGTTAGACGGACCAACTGATTTGTGTGATGAGTATGCGGAAATGAATGTACACAATCATATCAAATTATGACAACAGCGGTAGATTTTGTGGTCGTATCTAAGGTAAACATGACAAATGACTTTTCGCAGCAAACATGTTAAAAACATATGATAGCTTTGAACAGTTTATTTCAAATAGTACTAGAAAGACTGGAAGATATAGCTTTAGAATGGCCAAACAACCATCTTGACAATATCATGAATGCCAACACCACGGCTCACCATAGACATTGCTCTCACATCTAATCCATTTACCGGAAAGCCCAAGAACGATGCGTTCATCCCAATAGAGAAGATGATACTCCTCAGTAAAGAAAAAAATAAGCAAAATTATGTAGGATAATTTGTACACATAAACCTGAAAAGGTAACGTTGAGATCGATACTGGCACGAAAGTTACTCATGATCAAAGTTAAGTAACACCAGCAACACTATGCCATATGTGACACGTAAGTAGCAGTGTACTGAACACAGGTGAACAAAAATTGCATAACGGGATTTTTGGATTCTCGAGAGCAACATGGAGAGGATTTGGATTGTCATGGATAATTGATTGAATCAGTGGAATTTTCTGGGACATGACGGACGGACAGGTTGATGTGAAAGTACTCTTCGACTTCTAATTCGTTTGCTGGATGAAGCCGTACGAGTCAAACTTGCCCAATGTAGGACCGCGTATTATTCAGCTCATTTGGCGAGGTCAAGGCAAGATGTGTTGTTTAGTATGCCGCTCCGAAGTGAATGGTGCTTACCGTCAACACGTAATATAGAAATGCATGACACAAACCTGATTAGTAGTGACAGTGTGCGTGGCCATGAACCATACCAAACAATGAACTAGGTAATATGTTGTTAACACCGACATTAGCATTGCTGGCAGACTTGGTAGTGTTGTTTATGCCAAGCACGGTGTTGGGTAGTCCTTGTCAGACGTCGTGCCGGGCACTAAATAAAAACACATCCACTATCATAGATCACAATAGCCTTTGAAATGCCGGTATATTTGGTTGGAGTGACCTGGATGCGTTGTGTAGCATCATAACTGAATACTAAGTCCGTCATTACACAGATGATCTAACTAACTTGTCATTGAATGTTCAGAATTCACTAAAAGTCCCACTTTGGAATGCTACTTCACTTATTAATATTATGGCGTTATTCAAGAAAATCTACCTTTTTGTGTGTCACCTGACTGTTTGTGTTCCTTTATTTCTGGTTATCGTCTCTTGTTACGTAGGTCATTCGGCGCACTACTCTCTTAAAACCAAGTAGTCGTTGCAAACAACGAACAACAGATGGAGCACAGAGGAAATCCGGAGGTTTGATCACGTGACTCGTATATATGTCCAAGAAAATCAGCTAACCGTTCCCAGGAAGTCAGCACCAGAATGATGTCCCGAACTATAAGGCTCATTCTCTCCAGCTCGCAGAACACTTCGTTCGGTCGCCCATTCCACGGCTGGGGCAGCTGATCCTCTAAAATCAGGCAAAACGTGAGTTTTAGTTGAACTATTTGGCCAGTTGGGGGTAAATAGCTTCACCGTGTCTTAGCGAGCAAAGCGATCGCTCGGTATAGTAAAAGTTGAAAGTAACACTGGCTTCATCTTAACAAAAATTGTCGTCCAGATATGAGACTTGACCAACTGCAGGACAGCCATAAGTGGCCAATGATTTACACGATCCGCCACAACAGCTGACAAAGTTTCTCATCCAAGTGGCATGAATTCACTGTCGCGCCGCATTTGGTTTTCCTTGATTTCGCAAGGTAGAACTCAAAAAAAGAGAGACAAAACGAAAAAGCGACATGTGTAGCTTAGAACTTTCCTACAGAGGTTTGCATCTTGGATGCATAGTTCATGAACAGCGAAACCAGTCTTGTTTTGCAGAACTCGTACGTTACTGCGGCCCGTCTAGATTGAGCCCTGTCACTCCAAATCCCGTGAAGTGGTCATGACTCTACTCCTAACTTCTGGGTGCTTATAGTCGGGTCATTTGTCACTGTAAAAATATACGATATGAGCAATTGCATGCTGGTTATAGAAGTTTTCTATGCATTCCCAAAGCAATTTGGCTATCATCCTCAAGTTCCACCATTCATCAGAACCGCCTACGATTTTGTGCGTCACCTAATGTGTTTATTAGTGTAATGTTACCTATTAGTTGGGTAATGCATATCGATCTAGCAATTTGCCTAAGTTCTGATTCCTTCAGGACGTTTCTGTTTACCGATAGCAAGTTGAACAGCACAAACCACTGAAAATAAGGCAATGGTGTAGAGGTGACGTAGCACCGTACTGCGGCGGTTAAAGTGTTAACGGACAACAGCAGCAAGTTGATCTGAAATATTTGGTTCATCAACTGATTGATGAAGGCTGTTGACAACCTATACCTAAAAATTGTGTACTGATTGAACCATTTTTCGTGAATTTCAAGGTGAGACTGAATACACAACAAAACTGCACAGTTTATTGTCGCTGCGTGAAGATTAATATCACTTGCTATAGATGAAAAAGCAAATTATCTCGTTCACGTTTATCATATTCTACCACAAAGCCTGCATGTCAAAGATACTAACATAATTAAGCCCTGAATAAACACAGCTATAGTTAATTTCCATACCTTTGTTCAGTACTAGTTTCAATTTGTGCGACTACATTGCTAATATGTTAACAGTCATTGACTGATTCTACTATAGACAGGCAATGTGCTCCAATAATACATGACTGATGTATCGTTTTTGCGTTAGAAACGCACACAAAGTCAGCAGAATAAAGATTATGAAAACAAATTGCGTTGATATTTGAGTTGTACAAGATTTTCCGACCGCTCTAATGTTTTAAAACAGTCCTGTTGCTATGGCAACACTGTCAAAATCGCAACTTTGCTTGGTTCAGAAAAAAATATTGTTCCGATAGCAATTATCACTAAATGAGCACTTCCACAAATGTACCTTTTTAATTGCAACACATTGGAAGACCTATAACGAATGCAGACCCACTATCTTTGTTTAATTTTACGTACACCCACTATCTGTTCACTTCACCCACGATAGTTCCACAGAGGGTGTCATGCTGTGCGACAGTATCCAGGACAATCAATCATCTATTGATGTATGAAGGATGAAGTGATCCGAAAAATTAGAAGGATAACATGACAATTTGCAGATTAACACATTGCTGTGAATCACTGCCTGAATTAGCTGCCACCTGGCAAAGTAGAAGAAATAATTTGGTCTTTAATGACCACATCGTCACTTGCTGAAACTAAAGAGACATTATACACAAACACTTTCTGCGCAACTGTCGGGTAGTTAAATTCGAGTGGATACATTAAGGTAACATGGAGGGACGAGTGAGAAGTTAGTGGCTGAAATACAGGCTTTAATTAAAGGTCAGGTGAACGATGTGCTGCTGAAAAAACTGTAACAACAGCAAATTGAGCTGTTACTCAGCCAGAATGACACAGGTCACAGATACCGTAACTGCCGTAGCAGCGATGTGTCTACAGCAATCTCTCTTCTAAACTTCCAGATAACAACAGTCTCAGCAAGGCGTAGCACCTGGTTTTATGAGGTCGCAGATCTCATCCGGAAGCGGGTCAAGTAGGGCGTTACATAAATATGTTATATTATACTTAGCCATACAGTGGATTCGGTATCGTGCAACATACTCAAAGTTTTGATAGGGCAACGACAAACTTCTCCGGTAACTGCGTTCTTTCGAGCTCCAATCAGATCAGTAGCACCGTCCAGCAGTGTTCGTGGGTGTGCACAGAATATTGGAAATTAGATCGTTTACTCTCGTTTTTGATCTAAGTCGATAAGAGCACTGTTCCTGATGTTCAACGTTGGAAATACAAACGTGCCACTTTTTTGAAACTGTTCCAATCCGGAAGTGCAAACCAGGGTTATATTTTAGGATAGAGATTGCTATAAACATACTGCTGCCAGAACAGTACCAATAATTGTAATTTTGACTATCCTCGTACTTTGGTGTTTTTCAGTTTGTGACCTTGCTTACATGTAAAATTGCTGTCGTAAGTATTCGCAAAAGTGCAATAAAAATAACGATATCAAACTTCAACTTCATGGTTCAACGGTAAGTACGTGTCTATTGGAAAGGTCACCAAAACCGTACATATCTATAGAAAAACCGTCACACTCAGTCACTCGAATACTATACAATTCACTTGGCGTTAAATCGAAGATCTTTACTAATTAAGTTCTCTCTGCTATCAGGAATGATTGAAAAGAAAATCACTGTACACGGGGTGACCATTCTGATAATGTCAAGCACGATGAAGTAAATCAATCATTTGGACGGTTACAATAAAAGTATGTGATACCGATGTGATTTGCTTACAGAGAGACGAAATATCTCCACTGAATGACATAAAATCAGGAGTATATTCTAGTTGACAGAAGGATATACAGACTTTCTGACATAGACTGGAACGTACCCCTGGGTATATTACACAGACACATTTTGAGAAACAGCATTTAATGATTACTTCTGAAGCATATTTTAGATTTCTTACCTTGTGACGAGGAAATGTCACAATGATTGCGCTCTATTTGATCCAAATCACAGCTCATAATGACTTGTATGTAGCTATGGTCTGAATCGCATACAAACCCGTCACAAGAACATTTCAAACTGACAAACATTTTACTACGAAGCGGAGGGTAATAACTGAACCACTGCAAAACTGAAAGAGATTGATAAACAAAGAAGTGAACAGTATATATTTCATCAACCTTGAATAGTTTGTCTGGCTGATACTGTTCAAAATGAAGTTAACATTATTTCTCCCCCACTCTTACATTTCGTCTTTACAAGTGATTGAATGCTTTTCGGATAATACAAAATGACCAATAGTAAATGCCTAACGGATGTGGAACAAATAAATTTTCTCCTCTGAAAATATCAAAGCTATTTCAGAATTAATTTTGAACTAACAACTATTTTACGCATCATGACAAAGTACAACAATGTTGGTAACCTGTATTGTGTAAAACACTGCTTCTTATACGTTTTCTGAAAGGTGGTTTAACAAATCTTTCATTTACAAATGGTTTGAGTTGTAAAATTGTTGGGCTTCAGGTGGTTTCGAATCTGCGACGGAACCTACATACATCGAATTGACAGGAGTGTTTTTCTAGCTAGTTGTGAGGTTTATTCTCCAACATTGCTTGATTACACTAACTCAGATGTTTGTTCTGACTTTAAAGAGGACATGAATGCGCTAGAGAGTGTACAGCAAGCTGTGGCCGTATCGGTCCTCAGGAACGGCAGGTACCAGTCTCGCCCCCTGATATACTGTTTTTAGAATACGGAATGCTCCACGGAGCCCTCATTCGTAGGTTCCCTCGTCTCTGCCGAGTTCACCCTCTCTCAGATCAAAATTACCAACGGGATTGCAAAAAGGTTCGTTTAAAATTAATCATGGAAACGGTGCGGTCACTTTTTCTGATGTCAAATTGATTGTACACTGACATTCTTTTAATGAGGAGTGGAGCTACACTAGATTTCCACAATTGTCTATCAACAAAGCAGGACACCAAAAGGAAAATCGTACCAACCGGAGAAAATTGGGTTGTCAACTGCATACTAGCTTACTAATCACTAAATCACGGATTAAATACAACCATATTTTAGGAAAAACAGTTTTGAAGACTTCACCTACCACCGTAAACACAAATTGTTCACGGACTCTCTCTCGAAACAAAATGATAATTTGTATCTAGAGAACGTCGCGGTTTCAGCGGACCGCAATAAACATGCTTACCTCTGCAGGTTGTTCACACGACGTAAGCTTATAAGAAATGTGTACCCGATGTCTAGCGCACGATTCAGGATCAAACCTTGGTGCTTTGCCCATGGGTATCTCGTAAGTGCTTGATGAACTTACTGTATAAACGTCTCTCATTTCGATCTATATAACAGTAACAGAAGTAAGTCGGTTCGTATTTGATGCGAAATATCTTTCTTAGTTAGGGGACAGTTTTACCTGGATGAACAGACCAGGGCGGGTACTACATCTTGGTAAACGCCAAACCACAGTAACATACAAACAATGTAATATCGAAGTGAAAAAAGTTCCACCCTCAATGAATAGTGAAAAACAAACTTTCGGGCCTAGTGCTATGGCAACTATTGATTTCGGAGAATTGTCTGTGTTGAATTTTAAGATAAACATCGGTGGGCAACCCGTGACAGCTACGATGTTTTGTGCTAGGCTTCCGGTTTGTTTATGCTTATCGTTGGGTCGATTACATTTTTATGGTCAGATAACCTTCCGATAATACTCCATTTGTGCTTTGCAAATGAAAAGCTGCTAAAGACTTAATCACGTGAGCTTAAAGTAAACAGTTCAGTTTGTCAAATCGTTGTTTTACAAGTCATAAAGCTATTTGGGAAAGCCTGGCATCCCTTTTTTCCTATATTCAATAATGTTTTCAGTGCCTTCAAAATGACTGTTGGAGGGCAAACGTCATTCTAGCAGACTCGTTGATCTGATCTAAACCTCACTGTGCACACATGTAAGACAGTCTAGAACAGGGAGTCAGTTAATGTGGGTTGCTACCTATCCTGAAACGCCTAAAATAGATGTGAAAACAAAATATCAGCCTAATTTCTTAGCCACTTGCTTAAATTAAAAGTGAGATAAACGCTGAAATATACCTAGTATTCATTGATTTTTCTTATTGTCTTTTGCTGCTGTTGTTAGGTGCTTGGAAAAATTGTGCTGAAAGAGACCCAGAAGCATGTGACACGCAAACGCTTCCTGGTCATTCGTGTAATGACTGTATACTAGCCGGTAACAAAAAAAGATATATATCATGAGATGTTAGCATTTCGTTTAGTCATTTCAGTCAACAACATAAGACACTAGAATATATAAAAAATTAGGGATAGGAACAACATTAGAAACAGTTAGTTATTGGGTCTTACATGAAAGAAGAACTGTTAACGGACTTTGTATGGTACCCAGGGGACCTTGTTTCTCCGGAATGAAAAGTGTGTACTTCTTGTGAATACTGATAAACACATCATAGCTGGTTTTGTGCGAAGCCGGTAGGTATTTCGCATCACGTCCTGACTTCACCAATGTATTAGCAAAAGTGTTTAATGACTAAACACATTTAAGGTCTGAAACAACTGGGATAAATAAAAAAAACGTAGTTTTTTTCAGTGAGACAAAGATTCTGGTATAGTTATAATGAACACGGATAATAATAACTTTAACATGGGCAGCAGTTTGGCGGACGTAGGAAACTTTTACACAGATATTAAAGCTGATAACAGTTTTTCAAGAGATACATTTATCAACAAAGCTGTACATGCTACTAACACATGGGTACAAATTAGAACATCAGGTGAAGTCGATCAAAATCCACACACCACAGTTAGGAGGTGATCAGAAACATGTGTGGAGTCCCAATAATGCCAATTCTGTACATGGATGATTTCGCACGCAATAAGCTAGCCAGGCAGCTGAGAAACTTTGTCCATCTTATCTGCCAAATGTTGACCCTCACTGTATAAAAGATTCCTTTCAACAGGTACAAGTGTTGGAGACTACACCGGTAAGTCCGCACAAGATGCATTTCATCAATGTTGACTCTTCATTTGCAAACCTTTCTCCTCGAGAAACAGTAGGTTTTTTGTGTGTGAATTTATTTCTGACCGCAAGATGTTTTTTCATCCATGCTGATTGCCTCAGAAAATTTTTGTGTACAGAAATTATCCGTTTCAATTTTGGAAGATTATCTAGCAAACCAATCGATGATGTGTCGATAGATAGTTTACTGAGCCCAGCGTTAGCCGATACATTTTCCGGAATAAGTGAATTATACCCGACTGTCTTTATGGCCGATGCCAGCCTTTGTAAGCGGTTTGTAAATCATATCTTTATTTTAACCATTAATAATAACTGTTTTTCCCCCTTAAACTTTTTGATCTTCGTTCATTCTAACTCTTTTGTATCCCATGAAGAGAAACAAGCGACAGTTTGATTCTTCTAGACATTTTACTTCAGTGGTTCGGTACACCACTCAGTGCACTACACGGCTACCTACACTGGTCAATATTTACGGTTTTCCTCTTTTGTGCCAGTTGCAGAAAAATGACGTCACGTACAGACCGTAGTTCATACAATCAATACTCGCATTCCGACGCTGTGCGTGCACAAACTGTTGACTCAAGTAGTTTGTCTACCCTGGAACTGAAAACAATCCTACTTTCAAGTAAAGTCCAATGGTTAACTGTTTCTAATTTTGTTGCTATATCCAGGTATCATATATTCAAACGCATTACCCTCGTGAGTGAGGAGAACGAACGAAATACTGTCATCTCTCAAAATATACCATCCCTCGTTAACAGTGAGCTCAGCCAAGAGAACACAATGAACAGTAATCGACCAGTTACTCTACGTTCTAAGGATTAATCATGTGAAGGCCTATTATTCGTCAGTTCTTCCTCTGGTATGTCTGTTTAGTTTGCTTCCAAGCTCTGTGCACATGAAACCAGGTGCCAAACCTGGTTCCAGACTTGAATGTTGATTGTTCGTCGGATAAACCCAAATATTTTCTATACAAACACGCACAATGTTGTTGGTATTGATAAGTTCGTTTACTTAATCGGGAAGTATAACCAAACTGTCCACCAACGCTAGATGGACTCATTGATTTTAGAGTTTCGAGACCGGAATCTTGAAAAGCTCAACTTCTCTTCTAGACACTTCCCGTTCCGATTTCCTCCCCCATTCCTTCTGAAGTTAATTGTAACCCAATACACCGTTAAACCGCAGGGTTTCTTCAAGCTAAAATCTGTCAGCTTGGAGTAAAAACGTGTCTAAACGGGTTTCGTCGACAAACTCATGCGATATTTCGCTAGCCTACGATCGAAGCATATCAAAGGGAAGTCGTTGACCCACCCGGGCTCTTATGAGTGTGATGTTCGTCAGCTTCGTTTGAACTCCTATGTGAATAACCTTCAGATCATGTACATATGCACAATTGTGACTCTGCGATTACTAATCAAAACACAGTTGAACGCCCTATTTGTAACTGTTTCCCTTGAGGCGCAGCGGAGGAATGTGGCATCGTTCGTACACGTGATATGTCTACATAATTACAAAAGGTACACAGTATCAAACAGTGTTCCGCTGGAATGAATCATAGCGGTCTTTAGAATAACTAGCAAAGCAGAATAAAGAGGTTGTATTATATTGCGTGAACGATGGTTTATAGTTGTTCCTTAAACCCCTACACTTTTATCGACCGAAGGATTTTAAAACAATGCTAAAAGACCAAAAATGGATTGGATAGAACATTATTAGTCAGTGCCAACCATTACACGGTTCCAAACTAATGAACGGGTGAATCAGCAGGTTTAGTTACACCTGCATACAATTGTGCTGCGAAGTTACGGCTGAAATGTTGACCATGAATATCACTGTTTATCATACATCGAAGTTCGAAGCGTAGCAGTGTTTGAATAGTAAACCGGGTGCTATGTGTTTGAATAAACCTGTGTGACTTTGGCATCTTCGACAACACTCTAATAGTGTACAGTTGCCTGGGTTTATCTGGAGACCACCTGCCATCAAAATAATCCCTTCCCGTACAGAGATTGCAGCAAGAGGACATAAATAAGCCTCCTACTCATTATGAGCTACCAGCATGGTGTGATTCCTTATAGAAATAAGACCAGTAGCATGTGTTCCACACGCAAAACGAACACTGGTGTGAAGGTGTAATAATCAAATTCGTGAGATTAACATCAAATAGTGAACCAGCTTCGGCCCAGCGCTATCCTCGAAACCCTAGGAATAAGAGAGCGGAAGCCGCAGACACAGGTATAACTTCATTGTGGTTATGTTTACAAAGGCCTTACAGGTGTCAATACATAAAGCAGTCGGTTAAGGAATGTGAGATCGCCAAATGACTACCACACTGCGTTCTCCAGGTGCCTGAATTGCTGAGGACTCGCATGTCTGACAGCTGCCCGACCAAATAGCAGAACAATAATCTGGACACACCCTATTGGCTGTATTGATGTCGTTTTAGGCTACAGATACGTGCTTGTGAAGTGTTCTGTTCCGCGCACTGATAGCTTGCAATCTGTTATCACCACGGCAACTTGCCTTACTCATAGGGTACCAAATATTCGCCCATCACGATGTGTTCGATGTGAGTTGACGCACTTCAAGTGGCCATGCAATTCGGCCGTATCCCAAGTTGTTCACTAAGATACCTAGTGACCCGCTGTTTAAGAGTAGGATGATTCACATCATTAAGTTACGAAAACCTAGGCGTTGCTTACTTTAAAAAAAGGACGTAGCAAATAGCCACAGATGAACGCAAATAAACCTGGTTACGTTGTAATGTACTTCTGCAAACGTTTCATGAACGAACGTGGCATACTTAGTCACATATATCAGGAAATACCTAGCAGCGTTAATGTCATTTATTTGTGCAGTAACCCATCAGAAACGTGACTTCTCGCAGCTTACACCAACTATAACGTTGGAGAAATTTCGACAGTACATAAGCTTCTTCACATAAACTTCGGGTGAGTAATAGCTTACGTTCGACAATTATGAATCTGCTTACCTGTAATGCGTTAACCGAGTCAAGAAAACTCCTACTTATCTCTCAAGTAGGTGGACATTTTTTCTCTTCAAGGATAAGTCTCATTTGACTATGTTGACCAGTTTTCCGTTGCGATTGGTACAACGCTAACAGTACGCTGTATTTCGACGTTGGCAGAAATTCGCTGTTCGATTTAGGTTTTTTTTTTATCGAGGATTGAAATAATTGGGCTAGTTATTTTTCTCCACTTGTACATCTGAATTCTAGAATGTGACCAAACTGTCCATCGAAACGGTCACACATTTTATGTTTCATAATTAGACTACGGTAGATTTTCACGCGAACACTTGATTGACAATTGGTTTTGCGAACCAGCGAACCGAACACACCTGTTCCCTCCGGGGATTTCCCCTGATGAAGTCGTGATGGGGCAGGGATTAGAGGTACATCAAGTTAAAACAATTCCCTTTTGGGATTAGGGGTGGGATGTCGGTGAAAAAATATGGCGTTAGGCTAAGCTTTGAACAAACAAGCATAAAATTTTTCTCAGTGGACTAAACACAGTTGCCCATATTCCACAAACACGACTCAATAAAATCTGCCCCCCACCTTCTGGCTTGTGCTGATTGTGCTCGTTGAGTTGTTCGTAAACACCCATTTAGACCGCAACTTCTTGACACCAGAAACGGACGTTTAGACATCCATTATTCGAGCGTGATAGTGTCCTTAGGCAAGACAGCTCAATATTGATCTATAAGTGGATGTTTCGAGTAACGCTACTCATGTGTTTCAAAGGCACTCATGCATGTCGTGACATATGGTGAACCGATTAAGTTTATTGTTCAGTGGTCACTTCAACAGGCTCAAATATTCTTATACTCGGATAAATTGCGGAATTTTACGTATTTGCATAAACCATGTTAGCAATACAATCAGTATCACATTTTGTGGTTTGAATTAAAGAAGACAGTAGTTGAAGTGACAAATGTGAGCAACTAGGAGGAGGACGAATCACAATGGCGTGGTGGTAAGTTTGAGTAATTACCTGTGGAAGAGTCAGTCACATTTACTTTTGTAAATTCTGAATGCACGTCCTCGAGCGGTACGTCACATGGCCGCCATAATAAGGAGAACGCCGGTAGGATTGGGGGAGGGGCAATCGTATGTGTCGTAAGACGTTCCCACAAACCACATAGTGCTTACATAGCATCAGTCATGTCCTGCTACCATTGGTAATAGCCAGTAAGACACCAAGGTTTCACTCACATTGTTCAACTTGAAATTCACTCACACATATAGGCACAAAGCTCGAATTAGCTGTCTTATTTTTTTATAAATTTCCTGTCCATTCTGTTTCGATTGGAGTGATAACGATTTCAGTTATATTGATTTCGTGTCCACTATAGTCAGTTGACTGCTAAATAACAGAAAAACGCTCAAACCTTCGCTAATGGTCACTGGAAGTAGCTACTTACATACACCGTTAGTAACCTCTCCTGAGACAGATGTGGATGTTGGCCATGTTGTAAGCCGATAATCAATGTTCCATTTCAGCCTATGAGAAAACGATATTAAATAGATAACTCATATAATCACGCGACCTCAAATGTTTGTTCTGATGTATAAGTGTCGGATGATCATTCTGAAACTGGATTACAGATCGAGTATTTAACTCTGGACACTTACGGGACTGAAAGGACCGGACTAGGTCAAATTGCATATCCGTCACTGATTTTTGCCAGGTCTAACTGCCTCCCAAAACCCTTCTTGATCATAACACCATCCTAATATCCACTCCATTGCGCCAACCATTTAAGCCCCATGACATACTAACCTGACAACTTCATCTCATCTCTGTTTCGTTGTCGATGTGATATTCATTACAGTTCTCCCAATAAACCACTTCCCGGGTAACTGAACCATAGAGTCTCTCAGTGTGCTCCGAAGATGGTGATATTTATCACAAATATGAATTGGACCACATCAGCACACAACGTTCGCTGTACTTATGTTTGTAACGGATATTTTGTAGTTGAAGTCAGTGGGAGAATGTATGCGTCCAGAATGCTTGTCTGATGCCTACTTGAAGTTTTGGCGTGTGAGAATGAGTGTCAGACATAGAGACAGACGGAGATGTATGTGACCCTGTGCCTGGTTCTCACAACAGTAGACCAGAGTAGTTTAGACAGAAGAGTTCATATGTGAAGTTCACATACGAACTTTGGACGTGACACAACTCGTTTCCCAACCAGTCTGTGGCTAAATGAAAATGTAGATTTATCCATATGTATGTTCCTATGTGCATTACCAAACAAAGTAAGTCAGCTTCAGGACCAAAGACGTGGGGAAGTTCAAAAGGTTTTCCATAAAACCGTCTGCTTGTCGAAGTTAGTAGTTCAGGGAACAGAGTTTTAGAAAGAGACAATGCTAGACCATGGACGTAAATTTAAGTCAAATTATGTTACAGCAGTATTCACGAAAACTGAGCACAGTCATATACACATCACGAAACGTAATAACAAGATAAACGGAGTAATACTCACAGCTGATAGCGGCTTTCATATCCGAATGGGCTTTTCAACAAGCCCTTTCTGAAAAAAGGCACTAGTCTTGTGTTTCTTTCCGGTTTGAAACCAACAGTCGTGCCTAATCTCACAATAACCGGCCGACATTATCAAGAAGCACCCGTGTTGGCCACTTCATGACTGGTATCACGTCAGGCACGACCTAATGGAACATGAAGCAGAACAGCGCAATCTCAACAAAAAACCTTACAGTCAAGGAATAAGTAGCATGACTTTTTTGGTCGTAGCAAGGCTTCAACCGGTGTATTGCAATCAGGAACGTTCGACGATACAATAAACAAAACCCTTTCCTAAGTAACCGGGTGCCTAAGTATCCTACTAACACGTCACAAGACAAGCGAAATGGGTACGAGAAGGGCCAGTTGGAATCACAGTCCAAGACACCTGCTTGGTAAATCCAAACCGGAACGCAATCGGTCATGAACTTTTGGTCGTTGGTCACGTGGCAATAGTAATCTGGTTGAGGTTAACTTGACGTATCCTAGTCTGGGGAGACTAGCAAGAGACATCTATGATATTCTCTGAAAAAGGCGCCTGGTTGTGCGACCGACGTAACCTGCTCCACAGGAGCATGTGAAAGAGTAAACACATAATGAGGTCACACATTTAGGCAACATATCTTTGAGCTGTACGTGGACAACCGGGTCGGATCTGAACGAGATTCGTAGTTGTGCAGCACTGTAGGTCTTTTCGATTGCACTGCTTATTCTACGAGTCACTAGTTCAGCCAACGCCTCGCCTTTGTAGTCTAGCGTCAAGTAAACCAACTTCTTTTCCGCAGGTAGGAGCTTAACTCTCGGTGCTGTCAGTGTCATATGTTTATCCACGAAGTTTACCGGATAGGCGTTCTCTGCGAATATCCGTCGTAAAAACACCATTTCTGCCTCAATCGTGTCATCAGTGCATATCCTCATTCCTCTGTGTGTTAAACTACGGACGAGGTTTCTCTTTTGTTTAAGGGGTACGTAACTGAAAGAGTGAGTATACTGGACGTTCCAAGTCCCCTTCCTGTGAATACTCCTCTTAACCGTCTACACGACGACTCAGTGCCACATCCAAGAAGGACATTCGTCCATCCTTCTCGGCCTCAAATGTAAAGTTGAGATTAGGGTGTGCTGTGTTCGCCTCAGCAAGCAGGCTATCCAGATCCACATTCTCATCAACTACACAGATGATATCGTCTACGTACCTCTTGTAGAGAGTGCTATTGTCAACAAGTCCACGCAGCGTAGTTCTTTCTAACATTGTCATGAAGATATCTGCCAACAGTGAACCTAACGGTGACCCCATCGCAACGCCGCCTTTCTGACGGTATCTTTTCCCATCAATCTGAGACTGTACATTCGGCGTGCATGTTAATATCAGCTGTTTGAGCGTGTCTTCGGGTGAGCCCACATTTAAACCTTCGGAACGAATATACCCACAGAGGTAGTCAACAGTTTCCACAAGTGGTACATTCGTGAACAAAGAGCATACATCAAGGGAAAACACCCTTTTGTTTTCTACATTCAGCGATCGGATAGACTCAACAAACTCAAACGTGTCTTTCAGCGAATGCACTGTGATATCCTTCCGAACGGGTTCGAGCAACTCTGTTAGCCACTGTGCCGTCGAATGATATGGAGAATTACACATATCAAGAATCGGGCGTAATGACCATCCCTCATTGTGAACCTTCGGTAAACCATACAATCGGGGTATTATGGTTCCAGTTGGTCGAATTCGTTTAAATGTCGCGGAGTCTATCAAACTCAGTTGTTTTAGGTTTCTTACAATTCTAGAGATGCTTTTCTCGATCGCATCGGTCCTATCTTTTTCATTTGGAAGGTTGCTGAATTTGGCCGAATCACTCAGTATATCAGTCATTTTCTGCAGGTAAGTCGATCTGTCCATCAAAACAATTCCTGCACCCTTGTCAGGTTTTGACAACAGAATATCATTATCTGTTCTCAAATCGTTCAGCTCTTAGATGTGCCGTTTCGTCAGAATACTGATTAAGCGCGGTCTAGCGTTGAGGTACTGATAGGACGTGTTAACTAGGGTGGTTTTAAAGTGTTCCGCATTGAGTTCTGATGACGGAACCAGTGATTAGACCTGACTGTATAAATTTTCAAACTGGACCTCTAAATCAAGTTGCTTCGTCTTAGTTCTGGGACAGCAAAATCTAGGACCGAGTGATAAAACTTCTAGCAACGGTTTCGATAGGTTCATCGTAGTAAAATTGTGGACGTACCCTTCTGGATTGCTCGGGAACTCTGATATTGCACTTGTAGAATTCAGGCTGCTTTTCATTTTGTTAAACTTCAAACTCGCTTGCTTCCCGACAGTGTGTTGAACATAGTCGTCAAATTGAACGCGCCCTTCAGTCGTGAGTGATTCTACTGCTGTGACTCGTTGGTTTACATTTCGCACTAGTTCGTCGATCCTTGCAGAGGCCGTTTCCAGTTCATTCAGTGCATGCCGTTTCAGCGTGCTGCCCGTTGGTTGAATGCCATTTCGCCGCAAAACCCTCCAGAAATATCCCGGATATTGTCTCGCAGTAACACACTCAGTAAGGAACCGAATATGAACTTCCGCCAGCTCAAGTTACGTGCTGTACTTCAAGTAGCCGTTCAACTGTCTAAACGCGGTGGGATCCTTGGATTGTTTCAACGATTCGGATAGCCCCATGAGTTGATTAGAAGACAACGCAGAGAACGCCTATCCGGTAAACTTCGTGGATAAACATATGACACTGACAGCACCGAGAGTTAAGCTCCTACCTGCGGAAAAGAAGTTGGTTTACTTGACGCTAGACTACAAAGGCGAAGCGTTGGCTGAACTAGTGACTCGTGGAATAAGCAGTGCAATCGAAAAAACCTACAGTGTTGCACAACTACGAATCTCGTTCAGATCCGACCCGGTTGTCCACGTACAGCTCAAAGATATGTTGCCTAAATCTATGATATTGTTTGTGAAAACTCATTTGGTTAGTATTTTATCCAGTCCTGAAGCTGGGGAATATTCAAAAATAGACTGGTCTGACGTCAATTTGGTATGCAACATTATGTTTGGGCGACATATATTCCGCTATTTGTCAAACACTGTACAATATATAAGGAATCAGACTAGAACCTGTGGCTTTACGGATGGCAGTGTTGACGACCAATGATAAACCCTAATGCCCCTAACACTGATGTATCTTCAAAGCTCGTGGGAGTGCAGCAGGAAGAGCAACTTCTTACTACATCCATTCCGAGGCCTGCACTCAGCTTCTACTTCCACCGGGGGCTTGCATTCTGATGTCGCTACGCCCGAGCGGGACACACGTGCCGTGACCAGTTAAGCTTGTGCCCATGGTCAACCGTGTGTGTGTGTCCGTGTTTGCATCAGCCCCACCCTGGTGAGTCAGCACGTCCGCAACCTTGGTCATGTTTACGGTGGTTTGCGCCTGGTCATGTGACCTTCCAATGTGAAGAATCGAGCCTTAGCGTGCTTAGGCTTAGCTGAGAGAAGAGGTAAATTAACGAGACGATCAAGCAGTGTGGAAATATTCACCATTTCGGTTAGCACGGTTGGGAGTTATCATGAGCTAAGTTGGAAATAGCGCGACCATCCATATCGCTGGTTGGAAAAACATTCAGATATGACAGTGTTGTGTAACCGTTGCCGAGTCTGCATTTAGTGGGTAAAGTACTGCTCTTAAATGGAGAATTCCATTACTATTACTAACTTTTTCCATACTGCTTTCTCTCTCAGGCATAAGAATGTATCTTTATTGTAAAATCCTTTCGTTTTAGTGCAGTAGAATTTCTCCATTGTATTTTCAGGCTGTGGAAGTGGTTTATGATTGATCCAGTGGATTCACATTTTGCGGTTTTCTGATTGCGATTACACGCATTGGCTGATGCGATAGGGCGATGTCCGAGGGAACACTTGAGTTGTGAAGGTCGTCATGTGGTCCATTCGGAGTATAGCGTCCAGCCTACAGAGGACAGAGAGCACAAACCAATGAATGTCGCCAATCATCCTGTGACCTACAACACGGGTGCAGTCAAATGGCATCTTAACACATTTTAATGTGTCGAAATAAGCCAGGGGTGAAAGACGCAAGCACAGCCGCATCAGACCCGATACGTGCAGACGCATTATTGAAGATTTCGAAAGAGGCGATGATTGGCGCATGGCATTTCGCCTGAATGGAGTCAACTGCAAGACCGCGTATAAGTGGCTCCATGTCGATTGCATCAGTTACGAGGCGCAACCCCGGAGAGGATCTAGAAGTAAAATTTTGAATGAATCGGAAGTCAACATGATACTGGAATGGATCTCCACGAACCCGATAGTGACTCTCACATTTTTAAAAATGCGTGCAACATCGGAGTTTGCGAAAGAAGTACCAACAACCACTATCATTTGATATTTGAATGAGCGGTTCATCACTGTGTCAAATTCCCGTCAGCATGAACATCAATAAGAACCGGACGATACGACGGCATTTTGTTTATCGATTGTTAGAACGCTATGCGAACTTCAATACTCTTTGCTGGATTGATGAGACGAACTTCAACTTGTTTTGCACAGGGTCCATGGGACGTTTTTTGAATTGAACGAAGGCATGCAACCTTCGTGTCCGTTTTTGTTGTCATCCCGACTACACGGTCGCACCATCACCTTGCGATAAACGCTACGGCCAACGAGCGCAGAACAAACGGCGGAACAACGGTAGTGTGAACGCTCGTGAAGACCGGATAAGTACATGACCACGCCAACTGTGAAGGTAACGTACAACTGAACTTTGTTAGGCGTTTTACGAAACAATATTTTCGGGGAATTGGAGACTTCCCCGAGAAAAGGGTTAATAGATTTATCAAACCTCATCTAATCATGGTAGACCGGGTCCAGAAAAAGTTTGCCTGCTACCGAGTACGTGAAGACTAACGACAAAGGAAGTGTACAAACAAGACGGTCACACCTGGTATCGTTCTAGTTGATATGACTAACAAATAAGTCAGGCGGCCGTGCATCTGAGCAGATGCATTCTCATGCCTAAAAGAGAAAACCAGTATGGGAAAAGATATGCTTTCAGTCAAGAACGCGGAGTTCACAAATGATCTTCACGCAGATTAACAATACATGTGTCTAGCGCTTCAACACGACAACAGACAAAGTCATTTCCGTACAACGTTGGTCCGAGAACATCACGGTTATAATGGTCGCTAGTGCTCAGTTCCTTGGTGTACCGAGAACCGTTTCATACCAAGGTGCACTCCAGTGTTCCTTTTTTGGTATTCTTCCCCGGATTATTTCAGTGTCCAAATATATGCTCCTGTCCCACAACTAAATACTAGTAGTGTGAGTAGTATGCGCGATCGCTTAACCTCAGTACACTAGTTTTTATTCTCCGAACGGTTTTACCTAAGCAATAGTGCTTCAGTTCGTAGACTAATGTTCGTGTCCTCTGCTTCCACGGCCCATAACACTTGTGAAGATGGCTCAAGGCTACAAATGTTCCTGAGTTCTGTCCAAAACTATCCAAATTTATTCAATCTCCAGATCATTCTTCTGGGAAAAATGTGGTGGCTGAGATGAACTATGTAGTCTGATCAAAGTACTGTGAACCCATGAAGGTCCGTCAAAACACTGTACTATCTATAGTAGTTACAAAACTATATAACAAAAGTATCGTCCAGTACCATAGTACCGTGAAACCAATACCTTATAACATTATGCGTATCGGCATTTAAACGGGCTGCAGAAGGAGAACTTTGCAGAAAGTACCCACAAAATCATGCTATAGTTATGCATTGAAGGACAGTCTCATAGATTGCTTTCCGCTTGGTTACGAGGCTAGTATTCATCCAGGCTTGCTTCACAGTCCTATCCTCTCAAAATTTCCCCAGATTATAGAAATGGAGGACTCTCGTCGTTGGCAACATTCTTGCATTCGACGTAACGTAAGTGTTGAAAAGAAGACTGGAAGTAAAACTGTATCCACCTGTTTGTTGTGATGGCATTACCGAGATATGACATTTTGCAAAAAGTACTCAGTCGATAGCATTGAAAGAAGCTTGATATAATAGACTTCACCTATCCTGAGCGCGCTAGTGCTCACCATAAACTACAGTGTGTAATGTAATGGCAGTTCTTCTTTTACGCATAACAGTAGTCAGGAAGCTGGTTCTATGAACGCGAACATTTTGGACATTTTTTTGGTCCTACTGGTTGAAATTACAATGGAACCTGCACTCGCTGTATGTGCGTCTGTAGTGTTTGTGATCTTAGCGGGGTTGCCAATAATGGATTCACAACCTGTTATCAATTCGAAACGCATTCAACCACAGTTGTATCCTACAAAGTGCAGGATCAACTGAATGCCTTCGTGCCCAAGTTTCTCATTTACAAAACTCACCGGTTATTACTTATATTCCAGACAAGTTCATGGCATAGAATACAATCGTATGGTTTGCAGACCATGTACGAATCCGATTCACAACTAGTGTCATAGGAGCGTGTTCTAGATTCCTTTCCTACACATCACATTCATTCACTTCCCGAAAGCATAGATTGAGCATTTCAATCATCTCAAGAGTTCAGTCTTATGCTCAAGTATTTCGAAGATACATGTAATTATAAACCCACACCATAAGCGCAGACTGTACGCTATACCTATATTGTAACAACAGTATGTCTAAATTAACGTAGCCTCCAAAACTTCCCCAGCCCATTTCTATCAGTTAGGCACTCTGGGTACGTCAAAAGTTAATCAGTCCACGAATACATGGCACAATATCACGATCTTGGCCTCCGTAGGCTGGCATCTCGATAACCGGAAGGCTTTTGTGGTGTAGAAGAATGAATATCTATTTATTGCGTTAAAACATTGGAACCGTAGTATAAACAAACACACTCGGGTTATATATGTATGTTCAATGACAAACTGATTTTGTAAGTGCCATTTTACATAATTGTACTTTACATGGTACCTGGTAAAGTGTTTGTTTCACGATGAAGTTGAGTCGTTGGTAAATTATCCCAGACGGAGTTAGTCAGGGATAACTTGTCTCGAAACGCACTGTTACGGGGGGGACAAATTTCACTGAAGTGAATCGTTACCGTGATGAATTATTTTGAAGGTGAATTTTTCCCACGATGAATATCCCTTAGGAGAAATCATCTCAGAAGATAATACTAGAGAGTAGGCGGTCGAGACTAGTCGAATTGTCACTAGGTACATTTATAAGTGTATGCATTTTTCTTCCGGCCAAAAATGTATTAACCAGTTGCATAAAACTGAAGAACTCTGGTTTGAACCTTGACCTTAAAACCTCCAGTGCGGTAAACCCATTCGACTTTGTCTGGGTCTAACAATACCACGTGACCAGTCGATCAAGATAGAATGTCGCGTTTATATTACACAGCATTTGCCTCGAACTTTACAGGATGCCTACTTGCATAATATATAAAAGTTTTACTCACTCTTCTTATCACACTAAACTAACCAGATGCGTTATCTTCAACCGGATAAGTGAGTGGAACCAAGCATATTTTTATTTAATATTCTAGCCGCTTTTAGCCTCGCAAATGATAATTTTACCAAGGTCCGGGACATTGTTAGATTGCTGCAGTGATCGAACTTTGTACATTTTGTTTGATGAGGAAAGTTGCTGAATTGAACCTGTTTTTTAACCGGTATAAAAGATGGGTCTGAAGTGAAACGTTATTGACGTATATATGTTCCACATAAGCACACAAAGAAAATTTGAATTTAATGGGAACTGACGAAACACCAGCATCTTACATTGTACAGCGGTAATCCGTGGCTTGAGAGCTGATCATATTGTTTGTGCACCAACTAATGTTATGTAGATCAGGTGTAACAAAATATGCTCGGTTTTTAGCTACAGTTCTTTAGCCCCGAAAAATCTCACGCCTATCTCTTGAGTGAACAGACTTATTGTAGTAACACACCTGCCTGAGTTGAATAACCTCAAATCAGTAGACTATAGTGTGCACACGGTAGTGGTATTTGACGATTCTGTAAGTGTTACGCATGAGAGCGAACAAATTCAGCGTGTATTTGGGAAGATATACAGTACAGAAATGGCATAACGTTCTACAGGGAAAATGTCAAGTTGACTTTGTGGCTATGATACGGAACTCCGTCTGACCAAAATCTTCTGACGAAAAGGCTTGCAGTGGAACTCTCAGCAGCGATAACTTGAACACAAACTAACAAGTAACGATATTACTGTGTCTCCTTTGGAGCCACCTGATCATTACTCACAACCAAAAGTGGTTGAGTGTTCGCATATGATAATTCGGTCGTGCCCAATGTGAGGTCAATGGCATACTGGTCAAACACGGTTGCCTCATGAAAAGCGTGGCCGGAGTTCTAATCCTGGCCTTGGCAAAGATAAGTACTGATGGCCAACTCTAGCATGAGCGGAATTCGAGTCTAGTGCTTCTTCTCTTCGAGAGGAGCCCACTGGAAAGTCTATGGGAATGCGACAGCTGCGACCAACCGTGGATGATATCCAGTATATATGAATTAACGCAGCAGCGTTCGTCGGGACCGTGTCCTGTTCTGTCCACTCCGTCGAATGTTATCTTATCCAAAGCGGGTCCAACCACACGATGCATTCTTGTGCTCCGATCGCACAGAATCACATTCAGTTGAAGAGTTTAAATTGGCTGGGCCAAAGAGGGTTTTACGACTGGTAAATTTGTGAGCGGGCATTTGCAGGTTTGTACAGTGGGCATCATATGGACCAAATGGCTTGATATGTGATGCGGCGAGTGAGAGAGCATGACGCCGGCTGCAAAATCATAGAAATTGTCCCAAATGCATTTGGCGCCATAACAAAATTTATGGACCGAAAATAAGCCAATTTATGGTCTGACACTAAAGTCGGTCCAGTGGAAATAGGCTAATCAGAGGAACCGAGTTAATTTAGATATCTCATTGTCAGACAGTAAGACCAAAGTATACGGTAAAATCATTCGACGCTATAACTGATATGTGTGTTAGAATAACAGTTATGGGTGCAATGCCCATCATCATAACCAAAATCTATGCAGAAACGTTGAGTTGATTGCCACGTTTGTAGCACTCGATAAACTTGATTGTTTACAGTAAAATAGTTTTCGGTCGGACTTTTTCGGCAGACGTCTTGGCAATTCTACCAATCTTCATGTTGTCGGCTTAGGTGGAAGACAGGAACTATATTACACATAAACTGTGAATGATAAAAACGAATTTAAACCAATTATTTCTGATAACAACTTGTCCGATATGCATGCTAATACTGTTTCTGAAAACGAACAGATTCTCTCTTCCACTATGTCCACCATATTGAATGGCATAACAATTAAGCACCATTTCTGTTCGGAACATGTCACTCGTCCCTCTCTAAATCATATCAAAGTAGAATGGGGGCATTTTATTATATGCTTCAGGGGGGATAACTATTACAGTATTCACCCACATGTACAAATCAAACACACACACAAAATTAGACAATATATAATCCATACGAAATCAAACTACCATTACACACCGTGTACAATTGCACTATTTAGTAAATTTACAATATGGTCTGATCGCCTTGCTTTAATTCATAGACCACTTCTTGATCTTGTCACAGACAAGTCGAACTAACGTTTGTCAACTGACAGTCAAGGGCGTTTGGGATGCGAACTTGTGGGGGAGTAGTAGACTTATACTGACAATTCAGACTAATGTATAAGGTAGTCAAAAATGCAATCACGGACAACAAACTCTTTAGTCGTATTTGGAAAGCACAAGTGGTGTTTTTCACTTTCGCAATAGATTAGACAGACGTACACCCAAATTATCGTTAAGGGTTTGTCACACCGATTAAAAACACACATACCGAACATGTGATGTAACAAACGGAAATTAGAAAGCGTCGTGTATAGTTTAGACCAGTGTTTTTTTGTGGGATAATATTGAGAATTGCGTGATGAAATGTGTGCACATCACTGGTTGCTCGTTACGACGAAATGACCAGCATAAGGAACAGTGTTTGGTTCTGTAACTTTTGTTAAAATGATAATCTAATATCATACCTTAGTAAATTCTCTAGCAGATAATAAGATAAGAACCGAACTTCTACGGTGTTAGAAACTTGCAGACGAAAACATCATGATCGGACGTGTAGAACAAACCGTTATGCAATGTATGCTACTCGCCAAGGCATTGTTCTGCCGATCTATAACAGTTTAGACGATAACCTGGCAAGTATGATTTCAAACCCAACGTCACGTTAAGACTACGAGCAGGAACGTGGGTACGAATCCTACATTTGACACGATAACTGAATGTTCTCCTAAAAAATGAAAGCATATGCAGGATTGTGATTGAAACTCTTAATATCCAAAGCTGACAAAAACTAATATTGGTCGTTAGAATTTATATTGACTAGTTGGCTTTGAATTGTTAAATTATGAAAATATAAACTACACATTATACACGAAATTAGCATTTGTTTTAACCTTCTCCAGTGCTACATTCACACTAAAATTTTTAAATCTGGTCGCTTACGAAAATGAAAGCAGAAAATGCACATTGACAAAATTATGTAATTTCAGTTTGATTAGATTTCCATGGGTTGTTTCATGAATAACAGAGGGTGATAAAATTCAAAAATGCAACTGGATCCAAAGCATATGTTTCTTCATTGGCTGATACAAATCTACCAGCCATTTGTTTATATTAACTTATGACAAGCTTAGAAACAGGTTGATTTAGTCAGGTGCATACTAAAACAGATCCTATATGCGATCCTCATTGAACGATTCGCGAACATACGGGAAATTGCAACAATATGCACCCGGAAATAAAATCCGAAAACCCGAACAAAAAATGCTGGACAAAATATACATTCATGGCTCGGGTGTGTGTGACACGTATGAATATCTGAAATTTCTCTGTTCTCATTAGACTAGGAAACAGAATGGGCGAGGAAATAGCGATGATTGGATAAATACAGGTTAATAATATACGAGTGAATCAGTGGTTCCAATTTTATGCGTACACCAATCGATCAACAGGTGAAGTGAAGAGTTAGTCAACCCTTAGTTGGTATCATCTACTTAGCGTCTGTAGTAGGATAGTTGTGAGATGATATCATTCAGTTGCCCTTCTATCATGATCGTGAAAATGTTAGCGAGAAGGATGCCTAATGGACTCCCCATGGCTACTCCATCAATTTGTCTGTAGGGTGTGTTTAAAAAGTTAGAACTAACAGTCTACGTACACAATAAAAGTAACGTTTTCAGGTAATCAGTTAAGATGGGCATGGGGATATTTTCGGCACCGATCCGTTCACACACAAAGTCAACAGTTTCTCTCGGGGGGACATTGGTAAAGAGAGACTGAACATCTATGGAACACATATGTTCATTTTTGATAATGATTCGATCCAACTCATCCGCTAGTTCCAACGAGTCTTTGATACTATGGCTGTCAAACTTTTGAATGGTTGTAACTGCGGAGAAAGTGACATAAATAGAACCGATAGATCATCGGTCTCGAGACTGAAGGAACATGTACCTAAGTGGGTTCAAAAACAGGTATAAAAATCCGACACTGTATTCACAGAGAACCACAAGCCCCCAGCTTCGTCGATCGGACGACACATCCTGTCAGCTGGCCACAACGTGGACCTGACCTCAGCCTTCACCATCATAGTGCGCTACCACAACCCACGGTTCCTAAAATTTGCTGAAGCCGTCGCGATAAACCGGTTCAAACTTGTGTTGTGTGTACACAAACAATTATTTGTGAACCTGAGGTTGCCATGGTCCTAAGTCGTAGTGATTGTCATTCAGATCACACGAATGGAAGTTTTCGTTATTGTTGGTTTCTTTGTTCATACCCCCAAGTACTGTGGACGTTAAATTGGAAGTTTATGGTGTTATTGGTTATTTGATACTGGTGAGCCAATATGAAATGCATCTACCAGTGTTCGTTTTATAACTGTTTTGTTCAACTCAGCAGTTCTTGGTATAAACTGTGTCATATTTGACGGCTGGGAATAGGTAATCTACTTGACATTTTTTGACATTGAATAACATGAAAATATATAGTCAGATGATCACATCGACAGTGCTTCAACTACCTTTGCAAATACGGATTCCAGACGCAGCCTTTAATAAGTACGGCGTGCCTGCGAACACAGTGCAAATAATAAACAGCTGACAAGGTTTACACAATATTGTTGATTTACTGTAGCTACGATTCAATAATATCTACAAACATTTGTCAAATGCATAAGACCAGTTCAATCCCCCACTAGACAATACGCTGTCCAGACAAACATTAGGAACGGTGTTAGTAGAACCCGAAAATGGCAACAATGCTAGTCGAACAATCCAGTTTTTGCATCCAACATAGAAAACCTCGATGTCTCAAGAACGATTCTCGCGTGACTCGGTATCAATTAACGAAGCTCAAATCCGTTTCTCTAGGTTTCAACAGCGAACGAGGTTGCACGGCTAATGTGCCCATTGGTGGACTGACAGCCGGAGATTGGTTGGTTTTTATGTAGGGAGATGATGCTGCCCTGCCGAGTGCTGAGAGTGAACGAAGCTAGCTCACTGCACCCAGTTGCCAGGCCGAAAGAGATGCGGGCTATCACGTACGCGGCGAGCACTGAATGCAAGCGTGTGATCGCAGTGTGCAGAACGCACAAGAACAACACATCTTGCAGACGATCGTTCATCTGTTGGTCTATGTGTGCATGAGAGACTCACATAGATTGGCATAGGTTTCGATCATCTCGTCGTTCGGCCGGCCCCATAAGTCGGACAATCTCTGACTGAAATGCTCGAGTAGTAGCCATCTGAGAAACTTTTCGACGGCTGATGTAACAGACGAAAACGAGGCCAGAACACAGCGAAATCGATCGTCTGCGGTTTCCAAGCCCCAGCAAATAGAGTCGAGGTTAGTGACGACACTTTTACGTTCACTCTGGCTTTGGGCGATCTAGACCTGACGCAGGTGAGACAAACTGCTTCATGTGAGTGAAGCTGGGATGTGCTGGCTGTTGTGTCAACAAAACAGCGCAACAAACGACGGACTAGACCCAAATAACCGCATTTCAACGCTATTGCCAGTCACCATAGCAATGGACAGTGAGAGTGGTTGAGTAAACAAGAAAGTGTGTCAACCGGTAATATATAATGAACCAACCAAACAATCCAAAATATAAATCGACAATTGACTGCCTATTTCATTTCACCAGTGTTTTCGGAGAGGTACCCATTGAGATACCGAAGAATCCACCAATCCTAACTAGTTTCAGCTCCTCCATCTTGTTCTGTCTATTATATGAAGAGTTTTGGGAACAGCGCTACACACCACAGACACGTACAGGTTAGCACCGTGATAACTTCTTTGATCCTTCTCTTGTTCAGTCTTATAGGTCGAGAACAATGTCGTGTTACGCCTGTACATGTTAGGCAATCGTTCACTCAACCTGATTGAATAAACTCGTCATCGTTTGTTTTTCAATGTTGATCGCTCACGTGATCCATGATTATTGCCAATGATTCGTCATTCCACCAGTTCTCGCTGGTTACTATACGTAAACTTCGCTCGGTCATTCCGCTGTACACTAACTCGGTGTTGGCACACGTATACGTATAAAATGATCCAGTTCAGATCAAGTTCACATTGACTACAGTATTCATCTTTCTGGCAAGTCAACACAATAATAGGCGACATATGAATTTTCTGCATCCTAAAAAATCATTTCAACAACTGGCAGACAATCGGCAAAGCGCGATTCTGTCAGTTTATGAAAATTACAGTCATATACTTCTTGAAACAGTTAGGTAGCAGCCACATTCCGTATGAGTTGAGAAAAATATACTGATTCCTTTTCTTATCTATGGTTTAAATATCCTGTGTTTGTCAAGCCTTTAGTAAACAGAGCTAGGTATGGCAGTGTAGTAAATGCCAATATATTTTTGTACTGGCATCCACTGAAGATTCGAACAAGCTGCCTTTGAACTTAATTTCCATTTTTCCTGCATCATTTCTCTTGTTTGTCTGCTTCATGACTGTTTCTGTGAGCGGTTCCGCAAGCTTAGCACATGGGCATATTGTCACTGTCCAAACTGATATTGCACCCCATTACTTCAGACCATAACAAAATAAATCTAACGTGATATGAATACTGTCTCCAAATATTTCATGTATACATACAAAAGAGAAGACAATAACGTAGTCAGTCTTCTTATACACTGAGAATATGTTGTGGCAATAGAGTGCTGTCATCTCAATTCTGGCTTTTTTAGCTGACTCCTCCATGCACTTCAAAGGTCATTCATTTTTGGGGAAGCTTATAGGAAGATACATCGGCTCTTCGCTCTATACTTGGCCATATTTTACACAACACAGACTGGATTCAGCACTAGAGAATTTGGTATAAGTCGTAGAAGCTTTTTACCTGTAAATCTGGAATTTTCGGACAAGCTTTCAGGTTACGTAATGCAGATCTCATTGCTGTAGACTAATATAGTAAGGATGGACGATCACTATATGCTACTCATCAGTAGTCAGACAGATACACGTATTTAGGTACTGAAATGACCACAAAATAATACAAGAAAGAACCATAGAATGCACTCTGAAATGAAAAGGTGTTTCCCCACATGAACGCAGCATCGGCAATCATGACGTCTCTGGGGTGCTGTTACGTGCAAATCACTGTGGTGATTTTGAGACATACACCCAGTGTGTTGATCCACCGAAAAAATAATCGAGATACCGCGCGAAAATTCCCAGTGTAGTCATGAAAAATACTGTGTAGCGAACAAGCTAGTTTTCACTTATTCATTACCAGGCTAAATACATCACATTTGTATCACGAATTTTACAGGGAAATCATTAAAGGGGGTAAGTGAGGAACGGGTAGTCAATCAGGTCAGTCAGTTCAATGTCACGCTGCAATCAAGTACCCACTTGAACCGTGGGTCTTGACAGGCTAACATTGTGTGGGGTTAGCCATGACAGATCCAACGCCTGAACAAAACGTTTCTGGGCGCACAGGGGTGGGTTGTACAGAGGAATTCCAATAGCTTCAGCTGTGGGCAAAATCCTACGCCTCACTGCCTTCGATTGGGTGGCTTTAACTCCATACACGGTCCACGTTCTTTGCTCACAAGACCACAGAATTCATCCCTTCGTCTTCCTTGAGTCTGTTCACTATAGTCTAAAACTGGATTTGATAAGTTGCCTTAGTGTGAGTCATTTTTGATGGATTGTGTCAGCAAGCCATTTTGTACTATAATATCATTCATGTAAGCATTGCTTCGTTAGCTACCGATATCAGTGGCATAATCACGTACTGGTAACTGAGGCGATTAGTTGCCTTGGCAACCCTCAAGACAGATGCACTCCCGTTGGATTTTTTAGTAGACAACCTAAGTGTTACAGTAATTTCTGATGGACACCCCTCTGGGATAGTCTTGTGATTAGTAATGATTAGTGCATAAAAGCCTAGCCAAAAAGACTATTTTAGCGTCCTACAGTGTTAATTTTTCAAAACATGCTAGTGTTAACGAACATGACACAGCCAACTTGTCCCCATTGAATGCCAACTTTATGCAAATGAGTTTTCCCATCTGGCGGTACTTGGCGCCAGTTGAGCATTTTCAATATTTTTGAACAAAAAGATATCCATGTGAACATGAACACATAGAATGCGGCTTGTAAACTGTAATTCGCAGTCCAGAATACTGCAGAGTAGGTTTCCCTGAATCCCTGTATTAACTGTGCGAATGTCTCACTTTTGTTCCGTATTTTGTCGATCCGCTTACCAACTGTTGGTTTAATTTGCGACCCTGAGCAGTCAACGTCAGATTCAAAAGTGTGTCAAAAATGTTTATACCTTTCTTCAGAAAGAAAACCAAGTCCTATTCTTGTCTTAACAACCTATCAGCCAATCCACAATTCATGTCACACATCGGGCTATTCGAATGTCTTCCTTCCAATTATCACAGCTCGGAAGTCACGTGATCTGACCCACTTGTTGGAACCACAGATCACCAGGTTTTATCATCCACACAACCAATCACGGGTACAACGAATCATGTAATCCATTGTTAGCCAGGATATACATCAATGATTACGGAATGACTCCTGTAGTTCGCGCGAAAGAATATATTTATTTGACAGGACAGTCTGGCACAGCGGTAAGCGTGTTCCGCTTATAGGTGAATGGCTACAACTACACAACACAAAACGCTAACTGTCTTGGGTTCAGTTTGTAGATAATCAGATACAGCGAACTTAGAAGCCATTCAGCAGATGCCTACTCCGTTGAAAGTATTTACACTTACGGTTTAGTTAGTCTGTGTGATTTATTTCATTTGGAGTTCCATAAGGTCCGAATGTGCTATAATAACCTATCTATGACGGAAACGAAATGGGAATGAGCTTTCGATTGTCAGGACGTCTTCGTCCAAATTAAATTGTCGTCTATCACTGAGAGTTAAACACTCCAAATGTCTCCGTGACGGGCTGGAAGATAAACTCCGATGTGACTTCTACCCTCGAAAATCGTTTTATTCTGTTTATTCCTCCACCTGCACTTTAAATCAGGCGGTAACCTCGTAGGAAGTTTGAAAGCGCTTAGTCAGTCAATTCTAACTCGTGAACTCAATAATCAACTGGTTCGATTCACAAAAGCCAAGTTATATTTGGGGGCTTCCAAAAAAACGAATTCAAACGATACTGTCAGCACTGTTCCAGAGGTCATTCATCAACCAAGCACATAGTCAACAATGATCCACAATATGTTTTTATCATGTAGCAACTATGGTGTCTCATGTATCTCGGTCTATCCCACCTGGCTGGCTGACAAACCTATTTGATATGTGCTTACCAAAGCGGTTCAAAGTATCCTGATGACGAATCCTAATAGGAAAACTGTTTACACGAAACAGTTGCTAAGTTGTTCCAGAAGTCCCGGTAACTGGTGGCAGATAATGTAACTTCATTAATCTCTGCTGTGTTTACCGTATTTTGTGTACTGCTTGGTACTGAACGCATTTGACTTCCACTGTGCTACCTAGAATCAAGTGGCGAAACGGGACGCTTTTTTGATATATATATAAACGCATATTTCTCACGACTATGATAAGAAAGCCATTCCCATATATGTTAGAGTGCTGTCTGCCATTGCGTAACAAACTAAACGCGCCAGATGAAAATTCATTGCTGGAGAACAGTTCGAAACGCAAAACTAGAAGGAATCAATACAACAAATAAATTAGTAGAATCGGATAAAAACGAGAAGAATGAAACGACAGTGCGGCCGAACATAGAACAGCTAATGGAGGTTCATCTGCAACCTGAATCATCATGCTGGAAGCGTTTCGGATGAGAGATAGAAGTTGACCCATCTATCTGGGAACGACGCATTAACCAGGTTCCTCACATAGTGAGAACGGAGGCTACATATATAATAGGACGAGAGAAAGATGGTAATTACCACAGTGAACAGTTATCTTCCAGCTAGTCGTTAACAATTCGGGCGTATCGCTGCAATCCATCGCTCCTTTGAGACCTAGCCGCTGAAGCGAATGACTGATACAACTGATAAAAACCGTTGTGTGTTGAGACTGATGATAATCTGATAGGCAACCACATTCTACCTTCTACAATTTCCGTAGATGGCCCACGTATTCATCCCTCATCTACGCACGTGTTTGCAACACCAGCTGTCCGCAAGGATTGCCTATTTCTCTCATTCTAAAACTGTATGAGCAATTAATTGGTCTATGAAAATTGAGGACTGTAAACTACCAGCTTATATTGATTTGGTCTTGGCTTTATACAAAACACAGTTCCGACATATTTTAGGTTGCAGCTACTCTAATCGGAAAAACTCCGACATTTCTATGACATAATGCAGCCCATTGTGCAAAGTTACACACCATAATTGAAAACCTAAATTACTTTGCGTTTGAGCTACTCACTTGGTTCACAGATGTGTTGATAAGTCGTTAACCGAAGCAATTAACTGATGGTCACGTTCACGGTCAGCACAATCAGTCTTGCTCGTGTTTTCCCCACGGATATAAGAGCATAGAGACCTTGTTTTCACACACACATACGCACAGCAGTTTCCTTTCGACCGACCTCATTGTCACGTAAAATGCCTCGGGAAATTGCTTGTTCTTTGTTCTAACGTGACTGAAACACCTATTGGAAAAATTGATGTAATTTGATAAGAAAATTGAGTTAACTAAAAGCAGTTAAATAAAAGAGAGAGTTAGTTAAACATTTTAAGCTACTGAATCCGTAATAAAACTGAAAGATAGATACATCGTAATCCGTCACTATTTTAGTTAATGTTTACTCCAGTGGCAAAACTGGTCTCATCCATTCCAACTGTGCGGACAACAAAATGTAGTAACTCATTCTCTAACAAAGGATGTTCCACTAAAGTTCCAGTCAAGCCAACGTGTTAAGATTCACGGTTTCCTAAATCGAAAGCCAAAATAGGGCACCAGCTGCATAGCGCCAATCCGATAGATTATTAAAATGAACAGGGGAATTTGGTCAACGTAATTTCACAGTTATTCACAAATAATTATAGTATTCACAGTCCTTCCTTGACCAGAACTTGAACTCAAGCCATGTTCTTTTGAGGCAATTGTGTTCACCACTTTACTATAAACACTTTGTGCAAAATGGAATCATCAAATGCGAACCTTCGGTCACATTCAGTTGTGAGTCGGGCTCGGGTTGCTCGCTGACGTTGGCATGAGACACAACTTTCTTGCAAATGTGGCTGAGCGCTTGAATAGTGGCAAACGTGATATCAGGGGTGTAGTGGCCAGCGCAGTTGCCTCATACAAAGGTGACCGGAGTTCAAGTCCCGGTCACGTTGAGGATATGCACCACCAAAGAACTCGAGGTTAGGAAGGGACCAGTTGAAAATATATAAGTATGTTAGAGCTGTAACCTATTTAAAGGATTAGTTTGTAGAGGTGAAACGTTAAGTAGACCAGGGAAGCCTCTCAGTTCTGAGTCACTGACATTTCTGAAGGTTGGTTGGACTCATCTTTTATCTATTTTGTATCAATGAAACAGGCACTTACATAATATGGTTTACTGGAAACCTTAGTTTTAGAAATCCAAAGCTGTGCCTTAGATCTATCCTGATGGGTCACTTCGTTGACAAGATGCCTGGTAAGATAGCCGACGCTGAATGACTATTAAAAATTTCAAGATATTTATTGACCCCGCATCGTGAAATTCACTCAATCTAAGCCCTACACAAGGTGGATTTTTGAAACTGATCGAAATGTACAAGAAAGAAATCGGTCTTGGCGCTCAACATTGTGGTTGTATTGGCGCAAAAATGACTGATCATCAAAATGTGAATAACACTGATAAATAATAATGTATAAAATAAATATAACACGTAAGTATCAGTGTACCAAATAAACGAAAACAACAAAAACCGTATAACAAAATGCTTAGACTTATCAGACTCCGGAAAGCGCAGCAGAAATTACTTTAACAGTTATGAATCACCGATTGTGACTACAATTTTGCGGGGTATGACGGACGGATGGGTTGATGTGAGAGTGATCCTTGACTTGTAGTTTGTTTGCTGGATGAAACCGTAAAAGTCCTGAAGTTGAAGACGATTGCTTTAGAACAGCGTGCTGTTTAACTCACGTGACGACGTCAAGGCAAGTTGTGTTGTTCAAAATGTTGTGCACCGATGGAAAATCATTTTTGATGCACCTTGTGGAAATGAGTGTGATAAAACCTGAGTAGTTGTGGCAGTGTTCGTGACCGAGAGCCAACACAAACAATGAACTAGGATATGTTTTGGTGGCAATGGACTGTTGGTATTGGACGTTGATTTGCGAAATAGCCATTTCTGTAGTTCACATCAGTCTATGGAATGTGCGGCAAACGGTAACCATTTCCAGACACGTCACATATTGGATACGACGATAGTGACGTAATCGACCTGATTACACACATGGCAGGTTCAACAGGATAATTAGGAAATGTGTACGGATGAACGCATTGGAGATGTGGGGGTGGATTTATCAGCGGCCTGTCAGTTTTGAATGAGGTCAATCGAACCCATACAGTCGTAACGATAGCAAAAATGGCTCGAATCCTTGTCTACTTGTAACACTTATCCGATCTGGTTGGGGGTCACGGTGATAATCTAACGACAGGATTGCTGTCGTGGGCCGGTACGCTATTTGAATACAGACAGGTTGCTCCATCCAAGCTCGATCAGAACTTTAGAGATAATTCATAATGAACACACACTACAAAGTTCCAACTCTGGCATGACTAATTTGTATTCATATAACCGCGGTTCGTTGACTGTACACCTCTTTTACTATGTGTACGCTTCAAGAATACTGATGCCCTACTCCACTTAGCGTCACCATGACGTCACAGTACTAGAACTGCTAATATCATTGTCATTAGTGTCTTTCGCGAGAAAGCTGTCTGACATGAGTTAGTGCAGTAAAACGGTATACCACAAACTTCTGCTTACCCCTATTCAGATATACCGTTAAAAATGTTGTCACTTTCACTCCTGAAGGCATGTTACTGGTTCATGTTCTGTTAAACACTTATCTATTGCGCCGTACGATAGTCTTTACTAATCATGTGACGTCATGAAACAGTAGTGCGTCGGATTTCCCGGACCAGGATGTCGGAAACCATTCACACCTAACTTGCAATAGATGGAAAAGCGTGGGGAGTTGAATACTAAGCCCCAACGAGGCAAGCCAGTATAGTTCGCTGGCAATTCAGCTGGTTCTCATCAAAACTCACCCTATCTTTCATCCGCTTGAAAACTAGAGACCAGGTCAGTCACTCTCTCCCAACCCACAAATCACCATTTGATGCCAATGATTTGTCATAATCCTAGATATTCTTCTGAAATTGTCTGAACTGATTGTGACCTCACGTTGTTCAGTTACTTCATTATTATATATATATATATACACTATATCCGTATGCTTATTATCGTTCCCATAACGTGACACTCATAAGCAGATGCCACATGTCACTCTAATTCGGAAGTCTGGGTTACACAGAATGTGACAATCCGACGTTATTTAGTTCTCCTTGTTGAAGTAGTTGATTGTTCTTGATGACTAATTGAAAATAAAATTCATTCTTGATATTCTGGAAACGAAAAGGAAACAATTTCAGCTTGACAGACACGCGGCGTTTAAAATTCGGTCCACAGAGTCATTCAGACTTTTTGCACAAAGCTCTGAGCAACAAAACAATCCTGTGAGTTGCCAGATTCCCCATCGTTTAAATCATCCAGAGGTCTAGTGAACTGGCTAATATATTAGATTCATGACTAGCACAATCCGTTCGAATGTGTTACTATTCGAAGGCGCTCGGGAAGAATGTTGGGATTCCTTAATCTGTTCAACAATAAATCACTGGTGTTCAGATAAAAAGAGCAGAAGAATTTATCCTCCGAGCATCTTAAGGAGACCGAGGACCTGAACTTACAAACACAGCAGTGGGAAAAATGTTTTTTTTCCATCTTCCGCTTGATCTTATCCTCACAGTGCTAATAAGAAAAGCTGACGGATATTTGCTTTAGGTTTTGATGTCTGCTCACAAAGCCGCCCACCAAAAATACTCTGTTGTGTATAGTCTGCGTAACTGTACCCGCTGGCTTCTCACCTTACAACGTGGTGTATGTAATCGTGCATCACGCTTAGAATTCGACGGAGCCGGTGGACTGACTAAACTCACACAGAGAACTGAACGCAGCCCAGTTATTCCTGGTCACTGGAACCGATTAAGCATCTGTTATTTCCTACACTAAGGTTTCAGGAGCTTGCCAAACAATGCATAAACTTGTTTGAAGTGGTTCACTACTTCCAAAGATTTGTCGCTCCCGAAATCTCCGGTGGTCAAGATATCCATTGAACGGCGAACCTACAAACTAAAGAACGGCGGGCGACTACAATTAGTAACAAACCACTGATGGTTAGAATGTCTTGCAAACTCAACTGCGTCTTAAGAACAAACCAACATTATCAGAAAATCTGCCGCTCGCCTAACACTATGTAAACCACGTGATCGCTCTAACCATGGCCCTAGCTTATACCCTTCTAGAGAAGGGTAGTGAGGTGCAAATGACCAATCCGCTACTCTCTTTTATCCTCACACAAATATTTGCCGGTGTTCACGTGGTATGCAATTACTCGGGTTCGTTGATTTTTCCTTTCTTTGTTTGGTGTCCTATTCATCAAGGCTACTTCCATCATAATGAGTGTTGTTCGTATAGTCATTTCGAAACAAAGAGATCCGGTTGGGATATCCCTGTGAATGGTTTCCACTGGGCGTTGGCTTTTCTGTTTGCACGGTAAGATAAGAGATGTGTAATTGAATGTAAAAGAAACAGAGGTTTGCGGAAGTCACTAGTGGAAATTCGCCGATTTAGGTTATTTCAAATTGAACACCACCCATACTTGACAGCAGTCTTCACATTCAGATAGGCTTTTCGGCAATCCCGTTGGCGTTGTGGTTAACACGCTAGTCTCAAAAGCACGAGGTCCAGATTAGAAACCAGATTACAAACACTGTAGAGCCCTAATAAGAGCGAAACTCAGGTCTGCTGCTTCCTTTCGAAATGTACTGGCCGATAATTTACAGAAATAACAAATATTATGGACCAAGGGATTAAAAAGACGAGCGGGAGGGAAACTACGAGATACAGACTACTGAAGGGAACACAGACCCGGAAATATTCACAGCGTCTGTACTTCAGAGAGCTGCAAGAACAAAATACGTCAACTGATGAAACATGACCTAAAAGATGGTTAAATAGTTTCGAAATCAGCTAAAATTGCTAACTACCCAAGACCCATGTGATTTACTTTTTCGGTCACTGCGAAACAAAGCTTGCATTTTGTGGTTGGTGTATTCTTCGATTCAGGCGAACTATGGTTTATCAGTACTAGTAAACTAACTAGTCGATCGAATGCGATAACAACTATGTGGCCGTTCCCCATGGAAACGTTCAACAAACGACATATTGCTAGAATGGCATAAGTATGATAAGACGGACATTTGACCTATCACTTAAAATGAAATCTATCATTTATTACAGACGGGCTGGAAACACCAATTTCACTCACGGTCTAATCAAAATATCAAAGTTGAGTTACTCACATAACAAATCGTTTTATTCAAAAAGGATTTCACGAACTCGTCTATTTCCACAATGAATCCCAGTATCGCTTTGTATGAAATTAAGCTTCTGAAGGCGTTAACAGTAGCTGGTCCAGATTGGTTTTTCTTCCTTGTTGAACTTACAGTCATTGTTTTAGCCGTTTTCGGACAATTTTTAAGAATGAATAACCATGGAGCAAAGTAGATAAATGTTTGGAGAATTGTGATTGTTTCGGCTGTTGCGATAAACATATTTATTGTCCATAAATCAGTCGTTCGTTCTTTCGGTACTGGAGAAATATTCATTGTTATAAATTTGCCCAAATCAGTCGAAACATAGAGGAACTTACAATTCTTTTGACTTTAGGCCAATTTTCCTTATTTACTTAAGAATTCACTGAATATTGTTATTACGGACTATGTTTTTGTCTTCAAGTAACCGAAGATTTGCTTAGTGAACATCATGAAGGGTCTACTGTGAACAGGGAGTTTTACTTCATTCCACCTTTTCATTGATGGACAAAAGTGACTTGGCTGTGTGGTGCTGTTTTTGTTTTCTGAAACTCCTCTGGAACATTAGATAATAGTAGATGATTACAACTACTGAAACAAGTGGACCTGGTGAATCTCAACTAGTCAGAGATTATTTATTTCGTCCGTTTTTGTGTGGGTTTCTTGGTAGGCCCACTGGCTGCTTACATCATCATGTACTCGTCTGAAAACAAGAAACTGGATGAAGTTGTAGAATATTCGAGTTGTTATCAAAGGTAGATAGTCAATACCTTCTGTGTAGTAGATTGTTCGAGAGATACCAAGAAGTTCCTAACAATGCTTATCAAAATCCATAGCAACATCATATTTTAGTAGAGTAGGTCAATAGGTAAATGAGCAAGAAGAAGACAAATATTGCGACGTAGTAACATTTCATTTACTCTCATCAGTTGCAAACGTAAAACATGCCAGTAATGTACGACAAAGAGGAACTAGACACGATTACATGCATACCAAGTATTATGTAAACACAACCAAGGCAACACGATATTTTGCCTCAGCCACTTTTATCCACATAATTTCGGCTGGTATGTTTTATTCCTACATTGCTTGAAGGACTCTTTTGAATTAACTGAAAGTTTAGAAAACACTTAGGTCACAGCAACTAACAGAACACATCCTGAAAACGGTTGAAACAACTGATAACGCACTGGCTTCAACTGGGTGAACTGACTGCTGGAAACCAAACGTCACCGAGTGTTAAATACCTCATGACAACACGTCACCAAGTTGACCCAGTAAACTCATTCATTATACTGTTGCGCAATAAAAACTCAAGGTTACTGGCTTTCCGCAGAGCCATGCTTATCAGAACTTACTAACCAACGTTAGGTGTACAAAAGTGATGGAGGCAATCTGTCGGGTTGCTATGGTCATTAGTACATTATACTTGGTGTCCTTGTAGACGTGTCTAGTCCCTGTTTGTCCTTATTCGTATGATGTATATAATTGGCATATTTTATGTTTGTGATTGATGAGAGCAAACGGAAAGTTTACACATCGCAACATATGTCTTCTTACTCCTCCGAGGAAATAGTTAAAAAGAAATCGATGTTTCAAATAAACAAATGCTTTTGTTTGACTTGACAACCGGATGCAAAAGCAGATAAATCATTACAGCAAAACGCGGTTAGGAAGGAATGTTGCAGTTGTCAATAATGACAATTTCATAGCTGTGTGTCGTTTAGTTTTACATGAAGTCTTATAAGGTAACTGCAAGCGCGAAAATACGTCATAGTTACGGAATTAACTACTTGACGAAATACTCGTTACTAATGCCTATTCCTAAAGGTTCATCAGTGAGAGTGTGGAGGGACAAGAACTGCGGTCTTTAGCTAACAATGTTGATAAGAAGAACGTCTAATTAGTATAACTGTTCAACGGGGGTTTGACGCCGGAGTTGATAACAGGCCACAAAACTGTGCCTATCAACATAACCTGCTACACAAGTTCTATTTTCACATTTTACTTAGAACGGGCAGTACCGCTCCATCTGAAATTTATTGCGTCAAATAATGTTGGTTCATTCTTAATCTGCTTCCTTAAATCATCTTCAGGTTTGGCAACTACTTTAATTAGCAGATAAGTTAGATGATGCAGTATTTGCCTGAACTTTTCATTACCGCAAAAATCCAGGTGATGTAATCAAAGTGTGACCGTCTGAAGTATCGATAGAAATCAAAACTTGACCGTTCTCAGTTAGGCTGATAGGCTCCGGTTGATGATGCAAAAAGCTCTCCCCGTGTCACAGTATCGATCGCAGTTGTACAACTGTGCCGGGATTGATGAGGTGATGCATTCTGTTTTACCAGAATTAAGCTGTGCTGTTCAGTGTACTAATTATTCATGATAAGCGCTACGTTATCCTATATATATATATATATATATATAT
>JTDE01000724.1:191575-213238 GCA_014338405.1 Paragonimus skrjabini miyazakii
ATAAAATGGCTTTACTTTTTAACTCTCCCTCGTATATGTATATATATTTATTTGTATATGAATTGATGAAAAATGACTGAGGCAGACTACCGCCCAAGTTTCTGAAGAGGATAGCATGCTTTTTTAGCAGACGAGGATCGTCGATTGAAGCCAAGGAAAAATATATAAAATACTTAGCATACTGGCACCCAACGTAATTGTTGCCTTCTGGTTAACGATTAGTTGTGAATACCTTGATGAGTTATCAATCATAGACGGGCAGCGCATTTTTGGCACCAATCTTCGCAGTACGACACGGTCGCGTCATGATGACCTATGGCCGTCATAGTTCCCTTCCAAACAGTGCGTTTGCATTCGCGGTCTTGTAGTTGCCTCAATGAATTTTGGAATGCCCTTCATGATTACACTTCTCCATGCGGTCCGCTTCAAGGTTGAGTCCCACAATTATGTAAGGTTCTTATTACAACTCGAAAACCTAACCTGACTAAAGTTCTTGCAGTCGAAAAAGTGTGCATGCATAATCTTCTACAAAGAAGATATGTGCGATTACCATATAAGAATATAAGAACACTTCACCTGATCGCGAGGTGAAGTTGTGTAGACTGATTGAAGTTTAAAATGGTGTCATATAGTGACTAGCTGATTTTGAACAAAGTCAAAATTTTTTGCCTGAAAAAAATTCGTTCGATCGGGTCGGCTACATATACGAACTGATAGCCGAATGTGTAAAGCGGTGAGTACATGCAAGCAAAATAGTGGAGGTTATCCGGATGGCAGTCACAGCTTGGTTATACAGGCATGTTCGAACTGTCTGAATATTTGAATTTTCTCGCAACGTACGAAGAAATGAGAAACGCATTGAAATAGGGGAGATACGGACTGGTAATATACGAATGAGTATTTGATTCAAATGTCATGTTTAAACTAATCGATAGACAAGTGAGGTGAACAGAATGCAGTCACACAAACTGAACATCATGCACAATTGATCGCAGCTGTCTCATTCCCATAAGCATTCCAGTCGGCCCCTTTAGAAAAGAAGCACTTGAGTCAAGTTTCGCTCTTGTAAGTGCTCGTTAGTGTTGCGTGTCCTTGACACGGACTGCAAATTCTATGGTAATGTGACAACTGCGATCTATTGTGGTTGATGTTCATTCAGTATGGAAACTAAAATCCCCTACTACTCATCAGTATTCATCAGAATGTAGGTAGTCATTTTATATTGGATTCACATGGGGAAACTGATGACAAGAATAATATCAACACTCTAAGAAAGTATAAATAAACAGCGACTAGAATTCAAGAGAGGAGGCATCAAAAGTGAAAATTCAGTTGTTGTTCCTCTGTTGTACAATGACTTTTCAAGTTATTGCTAAGTTCATCACGATCTGCTTCTGGACAAATAAACTTGGTTTTTAAGGTGCACAGCTAGTGCATCGGAAGAAGCTCAAGCGCGTCTGGTTGCAATGTGATAAACGATTCAAAAAGCCCTTAGGGGATTTACAGTGTGGTCAGATTCGAGCAAATTTTTGTTACAGCACTCTTAGCCGTTTCAGTCTTGATAGCCGGAAACCATTCCAGGAAGTGCTTCGAGATTCGAATCTGTAGCGATTCCACATTGTGACCTATGTACCATAATCCGCATGCACAGACAATTTTATAATTACGGTTTCATCCGATGAGTGCCGACCCTGGATCTCTTCTTGGAGTTGAAGGCACCCGCATTGCTGAGTGCAGCATGTATGCGTGCGGTTTATTGATGACTTCACAATTCGTCTCATCTGGACTGTTACGTCATCGCCCCTGAAGGGCAACGGTATGTACAGGGGTTTACGATATACTGTTGTGACGACTGGTTGGAGGTCGGTTGGTTTCGAATGCTTTTTGACGAAAAGTGCGGGATAGTCATTTTGAACGGGAATATGCTTGGTAAAAGTGAGCCTTTCGTGCATACTTTTATCCGAACTGATTATATAAACTTCCTGGCACATTGTTCTTACTAGCTGGTGGGTTTCCCTTGTGACGTGCTTAGGTGTCCATACATTACATCGTCGTCGAACTGTCTTTCCTCCACGACTGATCGCAGCTTTCGCTTTGCCATAGACTTTCCAGTTGACTGCTTTCGAAAAGAATCATTAGACTTGGGATTTTCACCGTATAATGCCCTGTAGAGCTCCGTGTCAGTATCATTTTTGTAACTGTACTGCCACCGTGCGGCCTATTGGTAAGTGTGAGTGAAGTACAATGAAGAAGTTGTATAGTGAGAACACTTTCGAAGTGCCGTAAAAATCCCAATTTTCCTGTGAAGTCAGGGTTGCTTTATCGATACCACCGTGCTCATCCATGTTATCTACTGCATATAAGTTCATTACAACCCACAAACATCAAAGTTATTGTGCCGACGAGAGTACCGCAGTTTTACTTGTGCCAGTATAATAAATCTATGTCATATTCAACGTTGTAGGCTACATTTTTCAAGAAAACAGTGTTTCAATCAGTTCAGTAATGCACCTAAACATTGCAATGCAGTTCTGAGTTCTCATGGTCGATAGGATCTCCCGTAAACATTCGTCTCTAGTGGTTGCGCCGGAGGGTCTCTCAGGTTTGTCTCCTAAGCATCTCGAATTGTATAAGGTGAAATCCATGTATGTATGGTGAATAAGCTACTAGACATAGTTTGCTTACATATTCATTCAACTTCCCAGTACGACATGCGAACCTCGTTAGTGTGAGGCCTGAGAATTCTAGGTGTGCGAGTCATCGAGCTGGAGAAACAGTATTGCGTTTGTTGTTACCACAACAGCGAACAACCATTGTCATATCACTGTTCAGGAGAGGAAGCTACCCTTGTAGGAATATGACATTTACAAATGAACAGTTCTATCCGGTTCAATATCAGACGTTCATAAAACTATAGACTGATCATTAAACGGATGTGGTCATTGTTCAAGGGAATCTGATAAAGGGGGATGATGGCCGTAGCCATGCTGATCAATATGTCTTTGTATTATTTTTGGGCCAGTTTTATCCGACTCTGCCTGTCCAATCCGTACGGTCGGGCTGCATTCCTTTACCTGAGCACCCGAATGACTATTGCGTCATTATCTAGTGTATTCTGCTTGGCTTGGGAATCATTTGGTTTGCGAAGCAAGAGTCAGGTTCATTAACCGCAAACTTACAGAGCTGTCTTTCGGAGCTTTCGTCGGCTGTAATTTATTTTTACGTAAATTGAATGAAACAAGGGCCAAACACCACTTTGAGAAGCAACGATATTCATGTGGGCTGTACTTTGTTTCATGGGTGCTAGGAAGATCATTTTAAAAAAAAAAAGGTTTTCATCCCTCAGAGAAGTAGCAAGAAAAATAGCTGACACTGTCCGCCAGTCCTATCAACATCTGATAAGTAAGAAGATTAGCCTGCGTTGAAACTGAATGAGAATCCTTCAGAGTCAGACGAGGGAGATGGGAAGTACTGACATGGTATTCACATAAGGATTAACTGCCAGACACTTGGAACTGAAATATACAACTGATCATGTACTTGTCGGTCGGACGTGTATCAAGTAGTCTATATCACTTAACCAGGGTCATATTGTAATCGGACAAATTAAATGTTATCTTTCGCACCAGTTTTTCTGAATAATATAAATAGAAGCCAGGGACTTGAAAAACGATTGTCTCGAATTATTCACTGTACCATTTAGAATCTTCAATCGCATGCGGAAGTATACTTGTCAACATTTTTTCCGTTCACTCCAGAGATCTCCCCATAACAAGCATATTTTGACGGATTCAGCACCATAACTTTGCGTTCGCACTCAAGTACTGGTCTATGTATTGGCTAGATCGGAATTCCTTTATATGCAAAAGCATTTTGAACTTGCTAGTTGTGCTTTCCATCTCATTTCAGAATAAATGTTTAGATGAATGGGAAAGGATCTAGGAATATTTAGTCGATCATGTAAACGGTTAAAATCAAACTTTAAAAATTTCAAAAACAGAATTTGGAGAATGTTGTACTCTTGAGTTCGTCCTGAGAAGTGATATCAAACTACTGGCAGAACCTATATCTCAGTTGAACTGAATGCTGATGATATGTGGCAGAGAATATTCTACTTTTGTGATATTTATAAATCCAAAAAACTTCACAAGACTTTCCAAGTTCGCAGTCTAATGTCACGCAAACATGGTGTCCAATCATGTTTTGTGTCCGTTGCATTCCCAAAAATTTTGATTTGGTTTTTTCTGGACACTGAACATATTTTTCAGATTGTTTGTTACCCATAAAGATCATATACTTAGCCAAATCTGGTTTCACGCACAACTCACCTGACAATAAATAATGAACTACAGTTTTTCATGAATACAGTTCCGAAAAGAGTTGCTATGACGTTAGGGGATTCCTTTTATTCGATCAAAACAACTATTTTCTGTTGTAAAGCATGCCACAAATCATATTCATAACTGTACTAACTACCAGATCAGCTGTAAATTTGGTCTATCTACATAAGTCACTTGGGTTGTTAGATACGCGGACGGTTGTTGGTAGTGCTCTCCATTCTGTTTACAAGCCCACAGAACATATGTTTGATGTTAAGTCTTGAGGCCTTGGTTTAACCGTACTTTATCGTTTCACATCATTCCTACTGACCATAATTAACACACAGTCACGTTATGCACACAGAGATGGGCGCATATACGATATGTCGGTATATGCATTGGTCGAAACAATCTAACCATCGATTGATATGTTGACCAACATACTTATGGCAACATACGCCGCGTCCACGTGCACGCATTGCTGTGATTGATCACGTCAGTCTATGATGTGCTTTGAATACTGTATAGTGTCCACAGTTCACAGTTATATTAAACCATTACAACTGTCAAATCACTGGAATGTTGTTAACAGCATTCAGACCAGCGGGAAGAGTTGGATAATTCGTTGGCATATTTGGTGTGGAAGATGTCATATGCTGAGAGAGAACAATCTATTACCAAAGAGGTTAGATGTGGTTTGTGAGATGTTAAATTTATGCTTGTAAACAGGCAAACAGTTAATTGTTCTGTCCCAGGTTATCATCTCTGATTCTTTTATCTTGTGTTCACCTTCTTTCGACCCGTAGTGACGAATGTAGTCATGGTTCTATACACTCACAATCAGTGGCCATGAAACAGGTGAAGGTCATGTCAACAACCCAAAATCCATCCTCCGCACAATATGGCTCCTTCAGCTGTTGTTACCCTTAGTTTATAGAATCAGAGAGACGTTTGGGACATGATAGCCTATTGGCTAAGCCTATTTTTAAGCAAAGGCTCAATTATTGCGAGAAACAGGCAAACAACGAGTCTTTCTCTAATGATATACAGTTATATGGCACCTTTATTTTTCACCCCACGTTTTATCGATGAATAAGCACTCATGTTCAATAACAATCTAATGGATCGATTTTCCGCCACCAACCATAAGCTTGCCTCCGATCCGATGCTCACAACCCGGTCACTTGAGTTGTTCCAAAGTCCAGTGTACAGAATCAATCAAACGTGTTAGATAAAAGCTTATATTGATGTGTATCCATCCCTTCTATTGACACTCTAGCGCGCTGTGGCAGGACCCTGCGTCTTAGACTGCTAAGCCAAGCAAATTCACTAAAGTAGCATGCGTGTGTTGTTGTATCTGATGGATTTACCAGATAACAAATATCGCTTAATGACAAGAAAAATCGGAATACAACCTTATATCACGTGGACAAACTAGGGGCTACATGCTTAAAGTGAGTACGAAAGGTAATCTAACGAGAAAAACTAGTGGACCGGTCATGATACAAGCTAACAAGGATTGATCTATACAGGTGGTGCAAAGCCAAATCAAACGATTTATCAAGGCTGTACCGGACTGTTGTCCACTGTTTGAGTGACTCAAAGAGGAATGACCCTAGAAGATAATCGAAAGAAAAAGGGAATAAACTGGTAGTAAACAGACTTAATTGTGAAACATCTGGACTTCGGCTGGATTCAAACCAGTGATAGAAACAACATGCCCAAAAACGTGAGATGCTCTACCAGCTGAATTTTCGACGTGGCTTCGTAGCCGAACTGGAAACGCGTTCACAGCGTCTAGGCATTTTGTTTTTGTCGCCGGTTCGAATCCAGCCAAAGTTCAGGTTTTCGCAATTGTTTTTTCTCTGGATTATTGAATCTGTTATCAATAACACGATGACTTAATCATACAATAACTAATACGTACCTTATGTATAAGCCAATCGATTCAGTTAATATACAGTCTTGAAACAATGCCAGTAACAGGCAAGTACGAATAAAAACCAAACATCTGTTTGAGAAAGTGTTGCAGCTTACGGCAGCAGAACTATCGGTGACAGTCATAACTCGCTGATAGAAGTACACCTCTGAAGTGGCAAAATTTAAAGATAAACCATCAACTAATTGGAAAACAGTCGGCTAATTAACAAGATTGTATAGTAAAAGTTGAATGAAGGTCGATCGAAACTGGGATCGGAACCGAAACATGGATATATCAAACTAGCAAATCAACTAACACAAATGAACGCAGAAGGTCATTAAGCCAGGGAAGCACACATACAGTAGCCAATACGACAAGGCACATGCCAAAACAGGTTTAAACACGAAGCATCATAACACAATAATGCCTAGTCGATTCATATAGATATAAGCATCAGAGAATTTCTCGCCGCGAATAGGGTACTTGTTACAAACGCAATAGGAGAGTCGACGAAAGTCCGATCCGAGATATGGTATATAAAACGTTTTCATTTCCGTCAGCGACTTTTGTGATGGTATGTAATAAATGGATGAATAAACAGTTGGATCAGAGAAGAACAACAGAAAGCGACCGACTATTGGAATCTAAGAACAGCAAAACAGAGTTAGTTTTATCGAAAGCTATGGAAATGTACCAGAATTTTAAATTATAAGCAATCAATACAGATCGGGCCACCAACATTTCACATCCAGCAACTATACTGTCAGGTAGTCAATGACAGAAACTAGGTTAATGTGTTGCACTGCACGTTATAAGGTCGGAGTGTGTTGGGAAATATCACTTCTTCCTAAAACTTTGCCCTAGCTGTGGAGAAAAATGAGTCTTTGAATTTTAAGAATTTGGATTCCCATCATTATTTTCTAACTTCGAGTTCGGCGCCCGCCTCTGGTTGGTCCGCTGAATAGGCTAACCCCAATACCAATCAAAGCTTATAAATATAGCTGCTGTGTACCATTGTTTTACTTTTGTGCTGAGCACCAAATAAAGCTCGTTTGAAGGCCGTCTTTTCCAATGCCTGCTGAGGAGTTCTAAGTTGCGAGAGCTGGGTTCCCAAACTTGCGCTCTGACTTTCATGCCGTATTGCGATGTCGCTGAGTTCCGTTCATGATCGAGATACTGCTTGTGGACTTTGGGTTCTTCCTCGTCCTTCTGTCTCCAGAGATCGTAACAGAGTGGCAATAAGTGTATGTTGCCAACTAGAATTGGTTACTCGGGTTAAACATAACATGAAATGCGCCAAGTTCTCAATCGAAAGTAGCCGCATTTTTACATGGGCACTGACTAAATCTTAATTTAACCGGAGTGACTGAAGCGACCAGTGAGAGTTAGCAATGATTAACTTCCGATATAGATGGACTATATCATCCTTCAAAATTGGACACCACCTACATTTGACCGCAGCCTTCGTATTTAGATAAGCCTTTCGGCTAGCCCACTTTGCAAGAAAGCACTAGACTCTGGTTTCGCTCTTATTAGAGCTCATCTGTAGTGTATATCCTTGTCCGGATCAGGATTTGCATTCTGGTCCTCGTGCATATGAAACCACAACGCCAGCAAAGTCAAAATAGGTATAACCGGATAATCAAGTTCAGACGCTCAACTGCAACCTTGTATGAACAGTGTTTAGTGTGGCCGATCATTTCGAGAGGAGAATGAACAGAGTCATTCCGTTCTATCCAATCGATAAACCCGTAATCAGGACTTCTCAGTCAGATTGAAGTTACTGTCCTCATTGAACTAACTGAACATGGTTTGAATCACCTTTGCCGAACACCACTTATCTTAGTAGTCTGAATCGAACCGTTACTTGGTCTGAACTTGCTAATTTGACCCGCTCAGTTCAACTGACTGACTATGCGTAATTGTTTGCGGTACAAAGCTGAAACACTTGGAACCCCACTGTGTTCAGAACCCAAGTATGAATACAAAATTTGTCTCCAATCCAGGGAATGTTGATTTGAGCTCGTTAATTCTATGTGTTGAAGATACTGAAAATAGTTGAGTCCGTGTCACAGTTCGTAACGTATTCTGTTGTATGCTTTGGACAACTATATGGAAATGATTAGTAGTGGGGGATTTTGATTTTCGTACAAATTGAACATCACCCACAATTGATTGCAGCTGTCGCACTCCCATAGATTTTCCAGTCGGCCCCTTTCGAACATCAAAAGCACTAGACTCGAGTTTCGCTACTGTTAGAGCTCGACAATAGTACATATCCTTACCACGGCCTGGACTAGAACTCCGGCCACGCTGTTCATGAGGCAACCGTGTTTGCAACAAATTTAGGTTTATAGTGAAAAAAGAAGCCAAACAATCAGTCAATAACTGCAATGTATGGTTAGCAGTCCGTGATTACTAAGTAAATTGATCTGGTAAAGAACAGGGCTCAAACAATGAGGAAACTAGCAAAGGATTATAAAAGAAACAGCAAGATTAGCTGAACGGATTACATAGTACCGATTTAGAAACAGTCTAGCATTTTGCAGTTATATTCTCAATTAGCATGATATTGAAAACGATTGTACAGGATGTTAAAAACTTGTTTGAATAATTGAAATTAGTGTGCCTAATCATCACCCGAAAACAATAGCTCCTCTCTCTAGAGATACCACTGACTTGACCGACAAGTTCTATTTTGATGGAGGGGATTGCGTGGACCCTGCATTGACAATAAGCGTGACATCAACTGGGGGCATTACATAGTATCTGTGAAACATGCTATATATGGTCACCAGTATGGCGCACCTCCAGATCACGTATTGTGGTACCTCCGACGGAGTAAACTCAAGTCAAAAATACTCTTTATGTCCCATACATCGGTGAAGTTTCAGCTTTCTGTCTTTGATTCGGACTGAGACCGCTGACCAACTGTTCCAAGATGTATATGACTGCCATTATCATTTATTGACTGAATCACACTTAGTTAATTGTTCTGTAATTGTTGATTATATATAAGATTGTAAGAAGCGGAAAACACATCTCTCGCCTATTATTAGGTTGATTCGCCAGGGAGATGAATAATGTAGTCAATGTGAACTTGATCTGAACTGGATCATTTTATACGTATACGTGTGCCAGCACCGAGTTCATGTACAGCGGAATGACTGAACGAAGTTTACGTGTAGTAACCAGCGAGAACTGGTGGCATGACGAATCAGTGACATTAATCATGGACCACGTGAGCGATCGACACTGAGAGACAAACAACAACAAAATTCATAATTCAGGCTCAGTGAGCGATTGCCTATCATGTACAGGCGTAACATGAAACTGCCCTCGAATTATAGTTTTGTACAAGAGAAGAATGAGAGAATTGTGGAATAGAGTTTGACATCATTTATGACGGTGCCAATCCGTACGTACCTTTGACGTGTAGCACTGTTCACAAAACTCACGGAAACAAAGGGAACAAGATGGGAAGAGCTAGGGCTAATGTGAACTGGTAGTTCCTTCGGTTTCTCAGCAGGTAGCTCTCAGAAAAGACAGATGAAATGAAATAGGCACACAGTTGGTTTATACTTGGGATTGTTTGGCTGATTCATTATCATCTGCCGGTTGACACACTTTCATGTTTACTCAACCGCTCCCAGTATCCATTCTTATAGTGATCAGTTACTTAGGTCTATTTCGCCCAATCACGGTTTGTCTCGCCTACATCAGGCCGAGATCGCCCAGAGGCAAGGAGAACGTGCAGTGAACTACCAACAGCACCGAGATTCATGGATTTTTCCGGTTTAGTCCTGGCTTTGGTCGTCATATCAGTCGTTGGACTGAATGGCTACCGTTGCACTACACCAGTCAGAACTTGTCCAACCAATCGAGCTTTTCGGACAGCTACGACGACGACGAAAACCTACATGAGTCTGAGTGCATCGCTCATGCATCCACAGACAGTCGATCTGTTTGTAAGGGCTGTGTTGTCACTGTGTCCTCATCACTGTACATCCACACACACGTGCCCACTGTGCACCCTATACGTGAAAGCCTTCAGCCCCGGCAGCCTGGCGTTCAGATACAAATGGGGTGGCCTCGTATAGTTTCTGCATCCGGCTGGTCTGTGTCCTCTCCTATTCTGTAAAAGCCAACCTAGCCCTGTGTCTGTCAGTGCAGATGCACACTGGCCGTGCGAATCTGTTCGCTGTTATAACCGAGAGAACTATTTTGAGACACCTTTAATTTGAACTCAAAATTGATAACGGGGCACTTTAAACACAAAGTGTTATGGATGTTTCTGGTTGTCTAAATTTGGTCGACAGTGTAAGAAATGAAATTCAAAATACTCGGCTTGCGCGTTCTTCGTGTCTTTCGAAGCTGGAAATTCATTCGTGCTACCACCACTGTATAACCTACGAGATTGCCGGAACGCAGTCATTGCTTTTGTTTGGTTTATTTTCATTGTACACGAGCAGACTTTCAAGCTTTCGTGAGGAATTATTCTTAATCCCGAAGCCCTCAGTCTATTATTTATTACCGACTCGTGATAATCCTGCAGGAAGTGGACAGGCACGCTTTGATGATCTGCGTGGTTCTCCTTCAGGCTTGTGAGCAATTACAGATTTTATCTAGAGGAAAAACTATTCACTCGGAAGAAATAAACCGTTTCGAGTTTGCAGTAACATTCTTATTAATCCTGGTTTATGTGGCCATTTATATATGTTAATAATTCATCCGGCCACTACTTCCCACCCTAGTTTGTGAGGAGGGTGTGAAGTAGATAGTCTAAATCAAACGATTTCACTCTTGTCTAGAATTCTGTTTAATAAAACAACGACGAAACGAAGGTTCTTTCGTTCTAATCCGGTAATATCGAGTTAGTTAGATTTGTACGATTACTTTTTCTCGCACACTGGTGATAAGTTGCGTGTTATGTTCATTCTATCACAAGGATCTCGTGTGCGTTCCACGAGATCAACACTATGGGATAAAAAACGAAAAGCTGAACAGTCGTTGTTTAAAAGTGAACTGAGCAAATATACAGGGATGCACCGGCAGTTTTGAGCGTTGGCATCTTGCATTAGGTCGTCTTTCTGAAAAGTTAACATTCGGAGTCAATATTATCGCAATGAATTTCGTTAAGATAATCCACCGAGTGCGTGAACAACCTGTGTACTCAAGTTGATTGTATATCTCTTCAAACTTGGAGTAAACGACCACCAAGCTGCTTTACTGAAATGCCTATACTAGCATGCAAGTTCTCAAACTAGACTCCCTACACACGACTGTTCTCCTCCACTTCTTGAGATAAGTGAACAATATTCAACAGTGTTTATGCAAACGGGGTTTACTGCGACTCACAGTACGACAACAAATGATTTCCTTCATTCTGGGAGAGTAGCCAGTCGCTCAGTGCACGTTTGCCTCTGTGCATTACGTCTGAACAGTACATACAATATACATGTATAATCTCTGCTGATTTAACAGCGAAAAGTGATTTGCTGATTTTTTGACCGGGTGTTCGGATCATTAAATCGAATTGCGCATTTTGCGCAATATTCCATTATACCGCACCCGTGATATTGCTCTCATATTGTTTGAAGACGCTCTGGCTACAACCGTACTACCTATTTTGTCGGTGATGTAGAACTCAGGTTCAATGAAACCGCGAGGAGGACAATTATGCAGTAAACAGTTTGGACAACAAAAATTAGGAAAGGTTATAGACAGAAGTGGTCGGGTGTACAGTGTCAGCGCACAAGCTTAGGCAGTCTATGATTCAGTTGTCCAATCGGGAATACCACATGATCCATTCGAGCCAGACACAGTCAAGCGCAAAGTTAAAGGGGCACGAATGGTGAATCATGTAAACGAGCCCACATCACATTCGCACACACGAGCTGTCTAGGGAAGCACACCGAACAGGATAAAAACATTCCACAATCATTGTGGAAACGCTGTTGTAGAATACATCATACCTTTTGCCATGATTCGCTGATGAGTCAGTTGAGATGATTGTTTTGGCATGCATATCTCGTTTTCCCTGTTGCTTTTTCTGTTGGGACTAAAATTTCAGGATTAATCACCCGAAAACTTTTGACATCTTTCCCTTTATCTGAAGGTCCTAGTTGTAATCCCTCCGACCACTTCCTGAATGTTGATCTTGCTTCATGTTCATTTTTGGCCATACTATGCAGATATGGCACAGCTCCCTCATATTGGCTCTTCCATGCTGAATTTCCTGAACACCCATTTCATTGACATGTGAGGTGTAGAATAATTACTTTATATACCTTTCTCAATGCCGTAGGAACTTCTCTTTCATGGAAGACCGTCCAGATAGTCTTGTTAATTTTGGGATCGTTGAATATAGCAGACCGTTTTGGCTGACACTACAGGGTTTGTAGACTATGCGTCACTCACTTGTGAATCTGAATCTGCTTGGAGGAAATTAACAGTTTCGGTATACCTTCTTCGGAACTGATTCATCTTTTAATCAAGCCTTGCGTAGATCATCACGGATTTCTTAACACAATATTTTGTAATTGTTCCAGCACATCACATGCTTTAAAGCTCTGTTGAGTTTTGGTTAAACCACTCGTTTTCCTGTCGTGCAATATATGAATTTTTACTTCATTTCCGTAACCAGCTTTGTACTAAATGGATGGTTTGTGTGATCAACATCCACACTTGATCTCAGCTTCCGTGTTAAGATTAACCTTCTCATGAGAGTACTGGACTCTCATACCTGGAGTAAAACCCTCAACCACGTTTTACGTGGGGTTACGTTGTAGTTAGCCGGGGTTATTAACTGATATTCATTCACCAACTGAGAGGTTTATTTTCATCAACGCCAACTATACTTTTTATAGTGTGCATCTATAATTAACCCCTTTGTCCATTAATGTGCATATTGCCCTTCCAATAGATGATCGTGTGTGTCCGAAAACTTACCTACCAAATGCAATAGAGTTGTATTGAATTTATTACTCATAACTTGACATTATGAAACTATTAAACTATTTGACCACTTCGCGTCAGCTTGAAACGCAGTGAACTTCCCCTATAACTTGTATCAAGGTCGTATTCAGCTTGTATTGCCCGACAGTTTGTTATACCAGGGTAGGGTGTAGTAAAAAGAACGCTTTGTGCACTGGTATACCGATGTGGGAAAATAATTTGACAGTATGTGACTGCTGAAACAAGCCAGTATGGCTCATATAGCGAAAGTACAGTACCGTTGTTCGAACTTCGAAGGGACGTGTTCAACGATGTAATCCGCATACATCAGACCACTACTTTTTTAAAGTTCGCCATATACAATGTACCTGACTACTCCAACGTTTGTCATGAATTTACCTGAATGGTGGATTCACGTACACCCTGGAAAGTCAGCGTTATTTGGAAAACTATACAGTTCATTCGCTATACTCTGTCAAGACGCAAACAAAGGTGGTCAGATTATAATGTGTGTACTTTGGTAGATACGCTCGTGTTGTTGTGCGTTTACCTAATAGTGTCAACAGAACCGGATGGATTAAAGCCAAAGAATGATAAAAATTTAACGAGATTTAGCTTTGGGAAATTTCGAACCAGAAATCAGAAGTTTAGCTACGATTAGAAAACGTGAATACTAGCTTTGAATAACCTCACCTCTTCGTGAAGAAACCATTAAACCCGGTAGAATTTTGCTAATCTTTTAATAGGAAACACGCATGAAGAGACAACCCAGTTGTGGAGCTAATGACGAGAAAAGCAAGGATGAGCCAATTCTCCATTTATCAAACAATTTGATGAGATGGCATAGGCTTCAAAAGTTTCCCGTAGCATGTCAGACTTCTAACTCTGATAAATACAGAAAGTATTTGAACAACTCAACTGAAATCAAAACTAAGAACATTGTTTAGGTAGTTTATCCGGTCACAGAGGACTGTTTGAATTTTATTTATGTGAACAATGGGATAATTGACAATTAAATCGGCAAATCAATGACCCCTAATCATAGAAAACGACATATCCGGGAATTTCTCAATGACGAACAGCAATTTTCGAAAAGCATATAGAAAGTTACCGTACCAGGCAATTAATAAATTACGATTTAAGTATAGATGGCTTGATGTGTCTGTTAAGGCAAAACAAGGTGCTTATCCAAACAAATTACATTCTTTTAGTAAGTTACCGGCTATCAGAGCGTAGACTTTTGATCATTACGGAGCATAAACTGTCGACGAATCGTATAGTGATATCAGATCCAGACGAGGCACCTAGGATTGACATTGGAGGATACAAGGCTCTACTACAAACTTCCTGGTTGGCATACTGAGTATACTACTGTAAAAGAAACGTTTGTTCGAATAAACGGAACAAAAAAATGATGTGTCAGTTTAAAAATTTCTTCAAAAATTGAGCCAGGAGCTTGATAGGCAAATTGATTCTTCAATACCTTCGAGTGAGGCATCAACTTACAATCTAGAATGGAAATTCATTTTGAATAGATTTCAAGTTCATGACAGGACAAGCTACAGGTTCAAAGAAAGAAGTCCTTTTTCGGCTCAGGTGTGATATTGATAATCCTCAATTTGGCAATCACCTCTGCGTTTGAGCAACTGATTGAAAAATTAGATCAAACGCAACCCGGAGTAGAGAAGAAAGTTTTAATATCAACGGTTAAATCACTTCCCGTGGCTTTCCGCAAGAGTCTTGCAATCATAATCACATTAACAAAGGAACACAGGTCATGTGAAGTTTGTTTTGGTTAGATCAACCTGCGCTGTATCTGAAATGATTGACCGAATTGTTTACCTACAGATTGGGGATTAGACTGATTTAAATAAGTTGTTTATATATGGTATTATTTATCCGTACACACCACATTGCAGACAAGATTTTACTGTCATTGCGCCTGACGCATGCGTGTCAGTAAAGCATCGCTCCGTGGAGGAAGGTAGACCCTTGTAAGTCACTCGAGCTTGAACGAAACATTTGTTGTGCTTCTCTGACAGTGCACATGGTGAAATGACCGAATCTTTCTCTAGCTTCAGAAGTTGGTATATGTCATTTGTGTTCAACAATACGTACTTTCGATTGTTTGCTTCTCTCCCTTACATAACTGGTATTGCAGTCACCACACTTGAGTTAGTATAGGCAATCTCTCTGGGCGCCTATAGAGGCTCAATCCTTAGGATGCATCACCAGTCACTTTAAGATATTATATAATTGAAATACAGTCCGGATGGCGTTCTCAGGCAGGAAGGAAGGAATTTTTTCAAGTGCACGTTAACGATACAGTATTTGCACAGTAGACTGGAAAGTCCCGGTCCTTTTGATTTCCTCCTCAGTCGACATGTGCTCAGTTGTCCTTCCGATGTAGGGGTCTGGAGACTGGTTGGTAGTCAAAATTTTTGTAATATGATGAATCCCTTTGGTTATTGAAAGTTCAATGGTGATTAGATGACCATTCTGTTCATACCGATTGAATGCGACGAACTGGATATGAGATATCTACCAGAATGGGTCAGTTCGCGGTAAACGGAAACCTGAAACCTCTTTTGCCTATCAACTCTGACAGGACGGACCAGAAAATTAGGTGACCTTTCTTTGGTTTCAGTTTCCAATGTGATTACAATGCTGTTGTGTTTACATCGTGCATGCGTTAACCGCAGTGATAGAAAACTCCTTTCCTCAATGTGGTGTGGGTGGATCAACAGTACCATGTAGAAATGCATCCTATCTATATTAGTCTCGCCCCCATTTAATGAGCAGACAATTCAACCAGTCCTTTAAGATACAGCGCAGTTTGACCTAATCACAGCAAACCCCACGTGACCTTTGCTTCTTTGTTAATGTGCTTCCGAATAAAACACTCTTGAGGAGAGCCACTAAAGGTGACTGAAACGGTGAGTATTACAACTTGCTTGTAACATTATGTTTTTATGCTGTGGTTCAAACGAGTAAGCCGTCTTATGATCTTCCGAACATCATAAAAATCTCGGTTTTTTGAGTAACATGCGAACTTTGTTTTCCTATCGTCCTTGTTGTGTACGTTTATGTACGCGTGTTAGTGGAAGGAATTATCTATAGTGTGAAAATACATACAGTTTTGTATGACGATTCCATGCTCTGACAGTCGAAAATAACAGTAAGAACGACAGTGGCAAAAATGTATAGTTCTTTTTTAACCCTTCAATCTCTTGAATATACGCGAATTACTCGATACCTCCTTTTGACGTTTTCAATTCTAGTCTCGTTTAGTAAATAATAAAGCTCCTTGATTACGCGAAATCTGAGAAATAAAGTACCGATTCACAGCTCCTCTAAGGTGCTGTACTCAATCGTTTCCCACCGTTCAACAGACTAACTGTGTCGTACGACTCACTAGTATCTAGAGAAATCAGTGAGCATCATTCAGCGTGGATCAGGATATGTGAAAGTTCAGGTGGCTGAGAGCAGCCATCAAGTCAAGATAGATTGACCTATCCATAGAGTTCAACCGAACCGATCGAGATTCCATCGCTAACAAACGATAAGCACTGTAGAGGCCATCGCCTTCTGATCAGGTAGCCAAACGTTGTGTGGAAGGAAGAGTTCATCTGATCACACCGACTGACCTGATCGGTACATAAACAGTCAACACCCAGTTGGATGTTCGAAACAGGTAAGATGATGGTATGATTTTTAACGACTATCAAACGTTGCATACTCACTGGTTTCATTTAAATGTCATATAGCTGTATCAACCTGAGGAAGAGAAAAAATATAGTTGCTACACATTTTGCACCGTAATCCACTGGTAATTTTCGAGACAAAATCTATTAGCCTTTGTATGAGTGTATTTACTCGATACTTTTTTTGACGTTTCCAGATAAAGACTTATTCTTTAATTTATAAACTTACTTAAAATGCTCATCCTGTAAAATTTAGTCAGCCCATTCGAAGTCTGGTTGGTTCCCGTAAACTTATTTTGCTAAAACGAATCGCGTTCTGATTTCAGAACATCTTTGGTTGACTTTGATCATAATACCGCCTAAACTGTGAACATCACGATTAGCTAGCTTTCAGCAATTGTCTCGTTTCACCCCAATGATAATTTTATACTAACCGTTAACACTGGCTTTCCGCTGTCACGATTGGTCGTTTACCTGAGCATGAACCCATTCACACAAGCGGATGTACTCTCACGCATCGCTGGATCCGCCTAGCGCCTAAACCGGTTGGAACAAATCACCTATGAGAAACGGTTGTCTTTATGTTCAGTGGAAACAATGAGAAAAATCTTCCGGAACGTTTTGTGGGTTTTATCCTCCCAAATCGTTCTGTTGCCTGATCAGATTCATAGGCTGGAGTGGAAGTATGTCGATTAGCAAACAAATGACTTACATTTCAAGGTTTGAGGAACATACATTTCCCCTCACATTTAAAAGCTTGCATTATAAGTGCGCAGGTCGACCAGTCTGAAAAGCGACAACTTTGGGGTCTTGTCACAAAATGATATAATGCGGCACCAACCACTAAGAGCTGTTAAGAAATTACTGTCCTATAATTCATTAATACGGCAAGAAGACATAAATTATGAGTTGCAAGCGTTTCGTTTATTCTCATCAGTCGATTACATAAAACATTAAGTTATATAGGTTAAGCGCATGGCGACAAAACAATGAAATGAACGAACATCGAAATGGGAGCAATCAGTATGCCAACACTCGAACAGAATTCCGGCGTCTTCGATCGTGAAACACTTCATTGCAACAGATCATGTGGTGACCCCGTCACTTCGTTCATGGTCCTATTGTGTAACCGCAACCCCAGGCTGCTGGCATTCTCGGAGGCATTGCTGATCAAACGTCATGCACTGAATGTTTCATGTAATTGACTTGTGAGAATAAACGAAATGCTTGCATCTCGTAATGTATGTCTTCCTGCCGTCTTAATGAACTGGATAAAGAGAACTCAATGTTTCAAATGTCCTATAATTATAAAGCGAAAGTATCTCTTGTCTTTCGGACCTAGAGCGCGACACACTTGCGTTTGAATGGAAGTAGTTAGCCTTATCAACCAACAGACTGACAAAAGTCCGATGGGTAAAATTAACAAATCCGTCTGTCTTTAAAAATTAACGAAAAGCAGTAATTTCTTTGCATGTCCGAAGAGGCGCAATAGACGGATTTTGAGCGAGGCGGTGGCTCGGGTTTGTATGAAATTTAGCATGGTAATAAGTAAAACAGAAAAAACCTGAAGAGATGGAAGACGTTTATAGGTTAGCGGCTTGTAGAAACCAATGTAAGAAACAGCAAACGGAAAAGAAGAGGAGGAGTACAACTTAGACAAGAATAGTAATAGGTTGTTATGCTACTGTGGAAAGCAGAAGTGCGAGCTTCTTTTATGTGAAGCTTGAGGCTGGTGTTTTAAAGTCTATGACTTATCCGATCATACGAAATTATTCTCTGTTCTTTTATCGGGAGTTTCAACGAGTGTCTGTGTTCAACAATTACCTCAAGAAACAAACAATATTTTGGGCTGTGATCCACACCACTCAAAACTACCAGTGATCGGATGAGGAGCTAATACGTGCTGTTAGGTTTATCCATGGTAGGATTTGCCTAACGGATCCCAGACCCCACAGGCGGCAGGCGGTTTTGTAATGTGCTCTGTGGTTTGTGTCCCAAGCTGAGTTTAAAACCGTGTTATTGAAAAGACATCCGGATGCTCAAACATATAAAATATCCGTTTACAAATGAATTGTGCAGTGAGCATGCTGTATTCTGACAATAAATCTGTAGCATACTCACAACACAGCAAAGGAAATTATCCATACTGAGCAACTTATCTGATACAGTGGGCACCGATGCTTTTCTTACTAAGAACATGTGTGATTTTGAGTGAAACTATCAATTGATTGGAGCCATTTAGCAAAGTGGAATGTTTTGGCAAATGATAAATGGAAAGTTTGCGTTTCGGCATGATTCAAACTTACCATGAAATTCCAAAACGAAATAGAAGTCATGTTCTTTTACCATCAAGTAGACACCGAAAAACGAGTGGTCTCAAAGCACGGGATAATTACTGTTTGATGATCTTAGTTGCTTCATATCACATTAATTTGTGTTGTCACGAAAACCTATTCAAACTGCAAGCTGTCACTTGAAGATCCTCATGTAAATTATTGGTTCAAACCAAACCAAAATACCAAAATCCTAACTAAAATTAGGTAGTCTTTGAAAGACGGGACAGCTATGTCTATTCGCTTGCCCGCTGAACTCAGCCAACTGGCTTTCATTGCATATCATTAGCTGACAAACGCGGCAAAGTTTCCACATTCTGTGGCTGGGAAGAGTCTGCCAAACCTCTTTAAATGTTGTGCTTTACGTACAAGTCTTGACAGCTGATATTACGCTTGTCAAAGGCAATGACTTACCATTTGCTACTGGACAAGTCCTTTCATCCAAAGGAAATCGCATGGTTGCTATTTTTGAGCTGGAAGAGCTTTCCTGTTAGCGAAGACAGGCTGATCAACTTGACTTCAATCCCTAAGATCTGTCTGACTCTGCTGTTATGAATACTAATGAATCCTCTATATAAATATTTCTGTTGCAATCGAAGAAAACAAACTTTATGAACCCCAAGTTTGAAGTATCAATAGTCAGAAGGTTTGAACGACGGGAATTCAGACCACCACGGAATTACAGATACCTGCACGTTCACTCAATGTGTGGTGGACGTGATTATCATGACTGATGTGTTCTATCTCTTTCTGTCATACAGATGTCCAACTTAGTGTATAACCGATACATACAAATGAACATTGTACTTTCTATGTTGTCACGTCTTATTGTGTTCTGCAATTCCTATACGCTCAGTGATTATTCCAATCAATCCAGGCTCAATAATCACAATCCAGAAGGTAAACGCAGCAAATTAAAACGCCCAAAATGAGTGTTAAACGAAGTTAGATAACTGGATTCCTAGTCGAACACTAGCTGCCAGTACATGGAAGACAAATCAACTTCCGTAAAAAGACCGGTGTGGTTTAATTCGCGCAAAATATCGCTCAGAATCGGCAACCTGTATTGTTCCCTTCAGAGTACAGCACTCTGTGGTCTGGGGTCAATGTACACAGATATCACCAGACATCTTAAACTCTATTGAATGACCCGGTCAGTAAGCCCGTCTACTAGCGTTATGACCTTCAGCTTGGGCAAACAATTTAACTTGTCCATAAATGCTTCACGGATGGCTAGCGGTAATTCCCTGACGGGTAACGCAACCTGTCCGGAATTCATGGCTACAGAAGGACTAACAATAACTGGCATACAACCTAAAACGGAATGAAACACAGGAGGGTACTGATCGAACATTTGGGACATTTCTAATAGGTGAAGAAAACTGTCATGACACAAAGTCACTAAGTTCATTGTTCGAATGGCGTCCAGTCCGAAAATTATTGTTGAATCTTCCTCCACAGCAGAAAATCAAACACATAAGATTCTTCGGATTTTTGGTTGGCAGTCTCAATTTCCCCAACCTTTGCGCTTTTGACCCATTCCACATTCACAATTGAGTGTCAGATGGCTCTACGAGCAATGTTTGAAAATAACCTGTGGGTATACTATTGACAGTTGAGCCCTAGTCCAACTGATGCCACTGTCGTCTACCTTCAATAAAAAGCTCGGCTTAAATGCCTTTTGTTCCAGGTGCATTTTGAACACCATTCAGCATTTGCCTAGCCTCTGACTCTTGACTGATCAGTCTGGTATATGGCGACTTGCACTGTTTGGCGAAATGGTTCTTCTTTGGATATTCACACAAGTTTTTCCAAATGCCAGATACTTCCTGTAACAAGTGGAACTAGATCTGTGACAAGAAGACGGCTGTTTTTGACCGCATAAGTGTCAAAAATTACTTAGATTGAGACGGACATTCTTGTCTTGGGAACAGATGGGTCACATGATTAGGTCGAGCCAAGTACCTAGGCCAAACTGTTAAACATTTGACTAAACAAACTTCAATTTGGAGCGCTGTAAGAAGAGGACAGACTATGATGAATACGTAGAGTATTACAACTTTCTCGATTGACCAATGGATAGATGAATTGCGAAGGGACCGTAAGGTTGTCAGTGATCACCGTTTACAGATATCACATCAATCTAAACACATAACGTCTTTCAGGACTTCTTGAAGTTGACTGACAGAAATGATTGAGTACACCGTTTGTAGACTGAGTCGTGAAAAAATTCAAAACAAAACCCGTCCAGGTTTCCAGTTCAGAGTGACTTACTGCTCAAAAACGCACATTTAATTGAATGCCGAGAGTAAACTTGTTTATTAATAGCTGTTAAAATTTTCTCACAGTTCCTCCCTATTTACTTTTTTATATGACAAATGTTCCATTTAGGCCGAAATGAATCTGCGGAGGCAGTTACAGAAAATAAC
>JTDE01000725.1:2439-13171 GCA_014338405.1 Paragonimus skrjabini miyazakii
GACTGGATCCGGGTTACTTTGGCCCCCAACCTCGAACCCGTGAACAAATCGCTGAAAAACCCTTGAACTGTAATCTCCAGGACCGGTGCTTCATCTTGTTCTCGATTATTGCCTCCCAGATCGACAGACGCCTGCTTGATATTGAAGATGAAAAACAGACTGGATTCGGGAACCCTGGGCCTCTGTTTCGAACCCGTGTATCAATCGCCGAATCGCTGGCATGGACCAGCTGGAGCGGTTGCGCGGGTCGTATGACTTGAAGGCCGTTTGATGAGTGAACTTACTTTCTTCCAAAGGCTCGTGTCTAGATTGGTCCTCGTATACTTTTTTGTATGCATCCTTATTTTATTATTCCTGCATAAACTGTAAGTTTTATTTATCGAAAAATAACCGTTACCAAAAGACGCCATTGGTTCCATGGTCAAGATTCTCATTCCGATTTTTCCCATACTATTTCGTTTTGTGAGACAAAATTACAAAAACTTCGTAACCCCTGTGTTGTCACACAACTTACGCCGTCTAAAAATAATGTGTTCGGTAAGTTGCTGCCTCGAGGTACTGAGTTTCTAGGATGTCCACTCACACTGAAGATCTCCAGTTCCTCTGAGTGTCAGTGTCACATTTTGGTGAATGTTCCAACGGAACGCCTTCACACAGCTCTTACAGACAAATTTGAGGCTCTGAAAACCTACTTAGTCAAGAACGCAGCTGGAACTAAAACAGTGCAGTAAGGACTATTTTTCCTCCCGCATTTTGTAGCGTCGGTACAGAAAACTTGCGGATAAATGTTAATGATTTTGAACCATTCAGAGTGGCTTATGGTAAAAAAAGAACACACTACTCGGCTGTGATCGCTTTTGTGACAGACTCTGAAGCGGTGGACGAACAGATTGTAAGTGTGGTTCTTTGAATTTTTTTTAAAGTCTACCTTTTTACAATGTGCATGTGAAACTCACTGTAACGACATATACAACGAGGCTATTGCATTCATCTTGTCACACTGCTGCTAGATATATCAACACGATGTACGCAGGAAACTCGAACACGCTACTCAGCGTGGCACCCAGACACTTATTTGTTAAGTTTAAAATACTGAATTCCTTTAATCCATTTAGCCAAAACGGAGAGAAGACATATCGCAAAATGTTAACATTTCGGTTTACTCTCATCAGTCGCCAACGTAAATCCAGCAGATTGTATACAAACTGCAGTTTGTATACGCATGCCTATAGCAACAACAACTGAACGAACCAATCACATAGTTCTGACCTTTCACGCTAATAGTGCAATCAGTTCCACGGCAAGAAGATTGATTGCATCGGCGCCTTCTGTGGACGCAAAACTGGCCGATGTTCGACTAACCTTGCCTCGTTAATCACTAACAGTTTCGGGCTACGATTATGTAACAATATCTTGAACGATTTGACAAGGTCAACTAGATGACCGGTTGCTAAGATGTGTTTGACGATCGATGAGACCGGGGTTTTCTAGCTTGTTACAGCCAGCAGGTCGTTTCTTGAGATTGCAGTCGATAACCACCTAGGAGTGTGCCCCGCCATACGCTGGTGTAAGTGCCGATCTGTCCTGCCTATATATACGTCATTGCAACTGCAATTCAACAGGTATTTTACGTGGGAAACAGATTGTTCAGTTGAGTATGTAACACCGCTATAAGGAGCCAAAGCACTAGTGCTTAGCAGGATGCGAAGTTGGGCAGCCGGGTAGGTGCGTTGCAACGCCGATATCAATTTATGACTAATGTTGTTAATCAAGTGGTCACCTTTGAATTGACTTAGCAGAAATATGTTCTTTTTCTGCGTACTGCAGCTTACCGCTTTTGGTTCTTTCATCTTACTGTGGATATCCACCAACTTTCAGGGTAGCCGTTATCCACCAGCGTTTTCTTACTAAACTCTTCTTTCTCCAGTCGATCTGTAGTGCAAATCATTCTACCTCTGTGGGATAACGTTTTCACGAGCCCTCGTTTATAAGCAATAGATGCGAAGCTGGAGAACTGTGAATATTGTCCACTATAAGTTGGCTTACGATAAACAGATCGTCGCAATGTACCATCTTGACGTCTGGTTATAAGAATGTCTAAGAACGGCAAGTAGTTATCAACCTCCACTTCATAAGATACAGAAAATTTTAGGTGGACGGAGTTCAGATAGTTATAAAATGAAGTAAAAGCACCTTCGACAGTAAACAGTAAAATGTCCACGTAACGTTTGTAAAGCAGGACCCCCGAAATCCTTTCTTGAAATTGCCTTCCAAGAATTCCCAAAAATACATCCGCCAATATAAAACCTAGCGGGCTACCCATAGCTACATCGTCAATCTGTCTATAAGCAACACCTTCGAATTCAAACGGAATGTTTTCTGTACAAGGAAAAATGATATCCTTAAGAAGATTGAATGGAATACCTACATTTACATTTCGACTAAAAATAAAACCACATACAAATTCGGTAGTTTCACGCAGCGGTACGTTAGTAAATAAAGAGTTTACGTCGACCGAGTACATCATCCGTAGACTTACTGTATTGTTCTCCAGAATTTCTGGTGGCTCAAAGGAACTACGAACACAATTGGGGGATAACAATCCGCGAACGGGTTTAAGGATGTCCACTAACCATCGCACCAGCTTGTGGTATGCCGAGTTGTTCATGGATAATATGGGTCGTAGTGGGATACCTCTCTTGTGGATTCTTGGTGAACCTCTCATCCTAGGTGCCTGTTGGTTTCAGTTTCTTATACTGAACCTCAAATATATCCATGCAGCATCAGTATTTGTAGTTTCCTTGATATTTTTTTTCAATCGAGAAGTTTTCAGTAGGTCTGGTATCCAATTGGAATTTCCGTGCATCAAAAAGCACCACATTGATCTTGGCTACATAGTCCTCTTTCTTCATTATGACGACGCTAAAGCCGTTGTCTGGCTTGAGGAAGATTAGACCAGTCATTTATTTGAGCTCCATGATGGCTCTGTAGTGTCATGAGGACAAACAACAATACGGGCATATGGGGGCCGATAGAAACTCGTGCGAGATATCAACCAACTTTGCAGGAAACCAGTCCGCGTTGTCCAGTGAGGCGGGAGTAAGATCTTTAACGCACTCACAAAAATTCTCAAATTGAACCTGGGTTTGTATTTCGTACAAATGTTTCGGTGGCACCTCGAAGTCTACACCCAGCGAAAGTACATCCAAGTGAACTTTGGTAAAGTGAGTAGCCGATAAATTGTGAATGTGGTGAGGGCCGAAATCCGCCCACGAGGTAGGGAGTTTTGCAAGTTCTGAAGCATCTTCGCTTCGGTTTCTTGGAGTGTAGTTCGGATAAGGTTTTCAAACTTGATACGATAAACCAAAGATAAGCTGTTAAGCAAACTAGCAAAGCGTTGCTGGGTCTCGATAATCTTGTTCAATTTTTCTTTGAATGCCTCGATGTGAGAGCTTGTAATCCTTACCAGGTTCACGTTATTTACCGGGAGGCTTTCTTTGGGAAACAGCTTGAAAAAATGCAAGGAAAATTGGCCTGATAAAACAGTTTTCGTAAAATCCTATCCGTGTTTTGTATGCACAGAAGCCACTGACGCAGTCAGTCTCCTTACCGTGGAATTGATTGCACTATTAGCGTGAAAGGTAAAAACTATGTGGTTGGTTCGTTCAATTGTTGTTGCTGTATGCAGTTTGTATAAAATTTGCTGGATTTACGTCGGCGACTGATGAGAGTAAATCGAAATGTTAACATTTCGCGATATATGTCTTCTCTATGTTTTCACTTATTTGTTAGACATCTGACTTGTGTCAGCTGATATCTTAGTTGAAGGTAGGTGGCACTCATACTCGCATATTTTAACATCTGGTTGTCTGTTTGGATCTAATTATCTGGAACGATCGATACAAGCAGGTCCGTTCATATGTCGTCCATCCAGTTAGCCTGTTGTACTCAGACATACGCGTTAGAATCGAAAGTTCTTGTCGGCAGATTAGTTAGAATATATCAAGCGTGCTAGTTTGGTTTCACTAGACCGTATACATGCCCTTGTTCGCATGTCAGTAGTGCACCTTCCCACTCTATTAACTCTTCAGTATTTTGTGAGATGATACGATAACATCACACTCTAGCTGACATAATCTACGATTGTAGTTTTTTTCTGTACCTCAACAGTTTGTACAGTTCATACAATGATAAACGCTTCGGTCATTTTTATGAACAAGCTCCACGTGTAGGCTTTTCACATTTATAAGAAGCACCCTACCGCACTTGACATTCGTATTATTGGAAATGTGGCCTACTTAGCAAACGTCAAAATCTTCACCAATACGCTTCGTTTGGAAAACGACACCCACTAAGTTCCGATGTCAAGTCGTCGACAGGACACACCGATGCATTCTACTCTTGAGTCTGGGGCTGTATTCTGAACAGCTTTCGTTGCTACCGAGCTTTTGCAGTTTTCACACTTGTCAACCTTATTAGTATACCAGGCACCCGAGTTACTGTTTGCACTTTACCTGTAATCCATATCACCAAAAATAACGCATAACGTCGTTTACATCGTGAACTTGGTGAAAAGTTACCACGTCAATTTGCAGTTTACTGTACATCCACTAATTCTCAGGTCGTATTCTCAAGAACTATATCCTTTTTGGGTTGTAACTTCCCATTGTGTGCACGTTTCGGTTTAACCGTCTTACTAATGTCTCTTATCCACGAAAATTTTAAATCCCATACCGCGAATAATTTCCGTATTGTATAACGTTTATAGGCCATCTCCTGCTACGTCATTCACGTTCGGTTTTCCGAGTCGGAGCGTTTTGATACAGGTGTTTTGTACACCTTTTGGAAAACTAACTGGAGTCGTCTGTTGACGCCACAAGTGAGCATGTTAGCTTGTTGTCCATTGAACACCGTTAGATGAAAATGTCCACAAATAAGGCGTGATTAAGTTTTTGATTCCCAGACAAACATGCCCACTAGTGTGATCTCTTTTTTTGTAGTTTTCACCAAGTCATTTAAAAGAAGCTGATGTTGATTTCTCACCTTATGAAAATGCATGTGAAATTTCTTGCTATCCTAACAGCGCTAGGTAACCCCTGGTTGACGGTCATTGAGATTTAAACATTGATTGTCTCTCGTGAGGCAGGGCGGTTAATTGTCATGTGGCGTTGCTATAGTGAGACAGAACTTTGGGTGCTAGATTATCTCGGAACAGTTTTACGATGTCCACTCCATGTAATCTAGATGTCAAGTTATAGTATACTGAATTGAATGAGTGTTCCAAGACATGGTGCAGCAACCTAGAGCTTGTCAAAATAGCAGTGATAACTATTGGGGTAACTTTCTGTTCAACAACTCGCTTTTCATCTCGTTCGCGACAAGACAAGCTAACTTTTTGAAACCCGTGAAATATAAGGAGTACTAATCTGCTCTGCCACCCACCGCATTGGTTTTTTTATTGAACTGAAAGCCCTTTTTTCCAGGCACTCTACGCGGCAAGAGACAACTCCGATTCAGTGAGTACGGGTTCTTCCGACGGAAGGTCGTCGGGCACTGTTAATCATTGGCAACCTGCATGCTTTGTTTGTTTGAACTCGGTTAATAACGGCGATCTACGAGTCTTTTTACCGTGTCGTCACGCTGGTCTCTGCGCAGATTGCTTCACTTCATTTGTCGGGAAAGCATTTAATCCCACTAACCCCTTAGACCGGATGTTATGTTGTCCGCTCTGTCGTACCCCAATCAGCTCAGTGTTGTGCTTGCCATCTCATTAACACTACATGCCAAGTACAAACGTATTTCTGTGATTTCACCAGGATCCTTGTGTCTTTAACCATCTGTGTATGATTGTGCCCGTGAGGGACATTCAGAGTATTCAAGTTTGAAATACAGACGCCTTTCAAACTCAATGCATTACTTGTTGTGTTGATGATAGGTAAACGGAAATATCAATCTTTCCTCATATAAGTCAATGGGAATTATGGCCGTCTTGAATTGAGTGTGTATTGTTCGTTTTAAAAAAAATTGTACATCGGCTGACGTTTACCAACCTAAGGTGCTTCTGCCATCGATATGACATTCTTTAATGGACAGTGAATCTCGATTGTTCCGCTACGGTTATGTTTGCGAGAAGTCTGTACGGTCGTTGCTCAAGCATACTTGGACGCAATCGCAGCACACCACCTGAACAGTGGTAAGGTCCGAAGTCGTGTTTGAAATAGATAACCGTTCCGTTATTAGTTTTTAGAAAATGCGTATAAGTGCAGAACGCACGACAGCAAGTCGTACAAACCCCGTAGGGCGTAAAACTGATACTTTTTTTCTGTTATCGTAATATGTCCCACTTTTCCAAGTTTTCGTCCGACCTCTCTTAGTAACTCTGTTTGTTTGTCTCACTGTCTCGAGTCTCGTTTGTGTGCATTACTAATACTAACAATGTTTCGTTATTTTCAACTCTCATTCCACAGACTTGTCTTTAGCATATACAATGTTTCTGTACATATTTATTTTTTGTTGTGCATTGCTTCCTGGACCAGTAAACGGCATTTTAAAAACGTTTTTCATAGGCTTTATGGAATAGTTAGGGGACATCCAATTGCGGGAAAAAAAACTTCAGCGGGATTCGGACCAACGACAGAAACAGCGTATGCAGACTCGACAAGTGTTCTAACAACCCAGCTACGAAGCCACACCGGAAGCTCAGAAATTTCACCCAGTCAGAGTCCTGATTTTTCGCAATCGAGTGTCTTCTAAGTTATCATATCTGCGAAACTGCTTGCCAGTAATACAATTTCGGTGCTCATCAGTGGCGCTGGCGGATTTCAGCATGAACCGACTGAAGAATCCCGCATGTGCAGTCAATATCCCGGACCATTTGTTGGTAGAGCTGGTAGAGCACTTACCGCACTCAGTTTTTTTGCAATTGGGTGTCCTCTAAATTATCGGATCTACCAAACCATTTCCCAGTTATATACTAGATATGTTAGTAGTCTTGGTTACGTGATGATATCGATCGGAATTAGGTGGGTGGTTGCTGTTTCTCCTCTCAGATTACGTGAGCATCGCCCACAAGCGAACACCACCGAGTGCTTATGTGATAATTCACACATGAAGTAAGCGACAGCTTCCGCACACGGACATAAGCAACGAATGAAAGAACAAAATTTAGAAAAATGATTTACACGGCAATCCAACCATAATTGATTATCGTCCTTAAGACCGCAACCAGGAAGATGACAACGCCTTACGGTTTCATTCATCAACTCATGTCGTGCGTTGGTTTTCTGACTGTCGCTTTCAACTTAACCTAGATCACACGAAAAATACATGGTGCAGCAAGTGACGGGTAGGCATTAGCCAACACGGTCCGCGTGACGAGATCGACCGATATGCAAGCTTACATGCGTCCCGAAACGACGGCGAAACCCATTGTTGGTTACATAGTGCTCTTGCCACATACGTACAATACTGCGAAATCATGAATAATCGAAAACGGACTATCTTTCCATAAGGCCCGGACGAACAAACCGAAGTTCACAACCATACAGGAGTACTGTGTGTATTGAGGCGTTGTACACTGTGCCGACATCACAGGTGACGATGGTTCACATATGCCGCTCAGGCTTTAGTTATTCGGCTCTTGATTTCATCTGACAATTCATCGCAGCTGGTACAACTGTTTAGGTAAATGAACTTCTGGACCATTTCCAGCCTATCACCAGCGATAAAAAATGTTGGCAGTGACTCCTGCTGGTCTTACAGTAAAACCGAACAATTCACTGATGCGAACTGCTGGTCGAAACGATGAAGTTATACCGGTAGTCCTCCAAGAACGTCCTACGCTGTTTGCGTAACATTACAGACTAGTGCAATGTCGTCAGCGTTCTCTAGGTCTCGAAGCTTGTCATCGAGGAGCAATCCCATACTCCCGTGTTCACAGTCAACTGGAAATGTTCTCTAGGATGTCACCGACAACAAGCTTGACTAGGAAAGGTGAGAAAACGCAACGTCGATAAACGTCACCTGTGGTGTTGATGGATGATGATACTTCATGCATGCCTCCGTTCTGCCTGAAGTCTGGTGGTAACTTGTTGGTATACTTAGCAGGTGCGACTTTCTGTACGAGACGATTTTAGAACAGTGTCCGACCAACTGAGCCGAAAGATAATCGAGCTGTCAACAACACTAGTATCGGCCGTTTTCTAGCGGCTGAGGGAATACAAAGTTTCCCCTGCAAACTGTCTCGATCAAGCTCATTTTCAACGAGCATTGGCTCGGATGTGCTATAATGACCATCGGGAGTTCCCAGTTACGGCAACTGACCCCATCTCCACTTCACGTGCTGAACATCAAGTCCATCAGCCTTCTTAAGAGTGAGTTTTGCTTCAGTTGTTCTGCGAACCCATCACAACGAGACTGGACCTTGGCGCGATGTGACGGCTTGCGCATCTCGATGGCCTGTTGGGCTAAACTGGACAGTGTGACCACCATACCGACAGAGCCACTCATACCAGACAGGCCAATAAGTAGAGGTCTGACAAACCAGTCTCCTGGTCCTCTAGGTTGGGGGTTGGACGAAGGTTGATAGCTTTTTCCGGAGAAGGTACCAGTTATAGTACATTGCCACCCACCCGTTGTCTTGTGATACAGGTTATTGAGCCAAAGGCTTTGGTTGGGAACCCTAATCGTTTTCCTGTCTAGGTCTGGGCGTCCTGGCAGTATCTCAGCCCATATACAACCATAAATCCTCATAACACCAATAATTTTATGGTGCATCAGCCGTCTAGCAGGATAGACCGAGTCGCCCTATCTGCTGCATACACCAGGGCAGATAGGCGAAAAGATGCTAGTGCTGACCTTCACTGATACGTCACATTTGACTCCCAGGCCCCTCCCGATCCTCATTTCTGATAATTACTCTACAGGGCTCACAACAAGTGTAGCTAATCATAGTAACACTGCGTCCGTAAGTCCCATCTCTTACCACTTAGTCTCAGGCCACCCTCGTCCCTTGCTTAGACCTGGAATGCGAATTAATATAGTTGATTTTATTGTTCGCACTCTAAAACGGACAGGTCAACCGAGCACTCCCGCACGAACTCGTCAAATGTCGATGTCTGTTGTGTTTTAGAGACTAGAATCCAGAACTGTAGTCAATGTAAGGAACTAACAGCACCCGCACTGTTTGCCCAATACTGGTTGTACACCTGAGGTGACTCCACAGTAGCCGTTAGGCTGGAATAGGTGTAGCCCTCAGCACGATGGCCGCAACCGCATTAGTAGATTGGATCCCTGTTAACAGTAGACTTTGTGTCGTCCGCTTGGCAGGTCCTGTTAAAACCAGTTTTAGACGCAAAACCTTCGTTGTTTCTGTGTATGTTCCAACTGACTGTAGTGATGTCGGCGTCAAAAACGCCTCTTGCTCGAATCTGGTCGTTCTTTTTCGGTCGATACATTGTTTTGATATAGTCATTTCGGCCGGAGATATGAACGCCCAGGTCGGCCGCCTTGGTGAAGCCGAATCTCGTTTAGATGACAGGTTTAGGATAGCATGACATCGTTCGGATAACGGCGGCCGACTGTTACAGCTGTGAGCTAATCTACTTTTAGTCAGCGCTAGCTTTAAACATTGTGTACGTCACTGTTATACCTGGCGCCCACCGTCGAATCAGGCCTGGTCTCAGATAGACCACATAGCTGTTGGTTATAGGTGGCGGGGCTCCATTCAAGATTGTCGTTCGTATTGGAGTACATATTTTGACTCGAACTATGCGTTGGTGAGTTGTTATTTCGTTTTTATTTTTGCTTGGCAACGACCCCACCGACAGTAACGATTGGTCGTTGAGAAGCTAGCTATACCGTCGATAAAGCGTAAGTAACAAACCAGCTTAGAAAGCTATCTTAGTAGTGTTGTGACCGCAAAGGACGCTTGGCCTGAGAATTTGTTTATTGCGCAAACTCTCGTATAGGTCATGTCGAAATTTAAACCCCAAACGCGGACACTCATTTGCACGGCAGATATGCATTCACATACATCGGGTGACAGTACGTTGTCATCCCCCTTGGTGGAACTTCTCCCACAGCGCGTACACACTATTCCGATAGTCCCTCCTTGTCCGTCGTCTTCCGGTAGTTAGGAGCCTGCCTTTTTTGTTTCTGAACGTAGCCTGTGGGTAGTATACTACTCACAACGAAACTGCCTGTCATATAACAGTAGTACTCACTCTGAAGATCTTAATAGCCGCTAGATGCAAATCTCACAGGCAATTTATGAAGCAATGCGGCACGGGGGTACGTGGGTTGAACAGGCGTTGGGTCTCGGAAAAACCCCTGGAGTTGTTACAAGCCAGACGGAACATTCTTCTTGGTAGATCATATAACAAGTCTAACAGAGATATCTATAGAGAAAACTGAAAAGTAGCCTAAAGGCTGATCGTAAGGCCTGGCTAATGGAGGAAGTTAAGGAAGTGGAAAGCGCTTATGCATCAGGAAAAATCGGTAAATTGTTTAAACTTATCCGTGCTACTGGCCCAAGGCGACCGTCTGTCATTGAAGCTACCAGCGAGACAGATTGCACACTTGTCGATAATAAGTCTAGAAAATTAGAACAGTGGCCGAGACATCTTCAGGATTAGTTTAGCTGGCCTCCTGCTTCTATCGTGTTGCCGCCACAAACTTGTAATATAGCACCCTGGTCGGTACATTTAGCACGATCCACTGAGACTGAGGTCCG
>JTDE01000725.1:29517-39956 GCA_014338405.1 Paragonimus skrjabini miyazakii
TCAAGACACTCATGATTAGGTACCAAAACGTTGTTTCCGTGTGTGCCGATGACGTGTCTGACCTCACCCAAACTAGCTACTTGTTTTTGTCCGTTTCGCCTTGATAACTCTATTTCATATAAATTGTTATGTAATTAGCCTGATGATGAATAACCGAAAACGAGCTTGTTCGCTACACTGTTGTTTTCTGATGACTACCCTGGGGATTTTTAACCACTTCAATCACAGTTAGTCGATATCACTGACCAGGTCAAAGGTCACGAGATCAATCACAAAGTCCTCGACCAACAGAATTCGCGTGTTCACTACGGATTGTTTCTTACAACCCTCCTTCTCATCGACAGTATAAGAATTTAGGATTGCATGTACAATGAACGCCAGAAATACTCCCTCTTGTAAGTGCGTGTTACAAAGTCGATATTAATGTAGTTAACTCATTGTCTGAAGGAAGACATTTCGAACGCTCGTGAAACTAGTTTGGAACACAGCGCGACAGTTCGGCGTAAATTTCCACAGCAAACCGTAACATGAGATACCTGGAGTTTCAGGGTCATTCATCCGAACTGAGAGCCATTGTCCCGATAGTTTCGAACAGGCCGCATATTATCGATACACTTAGAACCGAAAGCACATGCATCAAGGTATATTCGGGAGAAATACGTAAAATAACTGGATTTCCGTACTTTTGCAGATATCACAGCAAAATTGACTCACCCTGCATACATACCATTTTGCCTCAAACGATCTCAACGGACACGTATAACGTACATCAGTGAATATTGGGGTTTGCGCAAACTAACCCACCCAGTCCCCAATTTCGGTGTGACATTCATCGCATGTGATTGTGTGATAGCAGCAACTAATGCTAGGACTGCCAGATGAAGCTATCTGTATGCCTTATGGAGACGAAGACTGCTGCGGTGTTGAGGGAACAGGTTGAAAACTGAGTTCGTGAAAATGTACCTTATGCGACCAACCGAGAGAGATTTCTGGATTCGGATGTGCGACTGTAATGGCAATGACTAACAGGTAGCATCTCAGACGCATATCGATGTGGTACGGGGATGAGGTAAAACATGAAAGGTCTCATAAAAGGAAATGTCGTGCAGTCGCCATGAAGGTCCGTTGCAGCATTGGTAAACAAGAGGGACGGATCAGTGTGACTATGAGCCAATTGCCAACAACTAAATAATGCCAGTCAAGAAAATTACTTCTCTCGCTCATAAATGGACGATAGGCCAGAAACACATGACGGTCAAAGTGGTTCAACATGATAGACTGGTTACTGGCAATTCGTGGTATTTCCGAAGGGGAGAAAAAGTATAACTTCCTTTATCCCTACCGCACTGTACAAACGTTACCTATTGGGCTTGTGAACGCCTCGACCACATTGTAGAAGACGATCCGGACTGCCTTGAGTGATGTCGTCATCCATAAACGACTTATTTATTTGGGCGATGTGACTGTACGTGGCCGCAATTTGAAAGAGCGTTTAAGTAATTTCTAGTTAGTTATGGCGTCGTTAGGAAACGCCGAACTAATGTTTAAACGTAAGAAATACACACTGAAATTTCTCTCTCATAATGCCATTAGTGGGGTAGATATCGGAAGCAAATAGACAGATACGCCTAATGCAGGAAAATGAGCAGCACCCACGCGTGCTGAGGAAGTAGGGTGTTTGCTAGACATGGTCTCGAACTAGAGAAGCTTCGTTCGTGATAATGTCGAAAGAGCACTCAAGGTGCACTAATCAGCGAGGAAGGAAAGGAAATTTTAATAGAGTGTGGGATGCCACGGCGCATTTGATGCAGTACACGCCCTCACAGCCTCCAGTACTCATCAGATATGGAGGCATGCTTCATTTTGCGTCGGTGCGAATTTATTACACTTGGAATCTGAAGGATTAAAGCGCAAGACAGCGCGAGCTTCAATATTTTGTGGACAAGAAAATTATGATTAAAACAATGGCACAGAATGAGAACCATCAAGTGAGTCTCCTTTATCGGTCTGGACAACAATTTATAAACTTTTGAACCTATATTTATTATGAATTCTCTCTCATGTTCCCACGACAACTCTTTGACCGACGAGTCGGTGATCGGTTTTGTTCTCATAATTCATCCTATCGTACCAAGAAAATCCGTCTTATTTTCTCCTCTTTTGTAAAATAATTCTTTACTTAGCGGTACTCCACATCTCGTTTCTGTGCATACCAAAGACCTGTCTAATTTCCTGACTACGACGGAAGTCATAACTAAAATGATAATGAGCCAAACACCAGGGTGATATCTTCGCCTAATGGATAAAAGCCTCTACTCGCTCCTCTTGCATGTCACATAAGCTTGCTACCTTCAGTGTTCAAACGCTTATTCAGATGAGTTAACAGACGGCTCTTCATGTGTTTTAGAGAGCCTCGTAGCGGATATGTGCTGTCTTGCTGAAACGCGACTTCAGGATTCTCCTTCAGTGTTATTTCCACCTCCGTCAGCCGCTCCAATATGCATGTACAACGTACGCTTCACTGGAGACCCTGCGGCTCACTGGCCAAACCGGCGTTGGAATTTCCATAGGCGCATACGCGGAGAAGATGTTATTTTCCTGGAAACTCGTTACAAGTAATCTTTGCGTTGTCAAATGTGAAGTTACCGTTTGAGTGTGGATGACCGCCCATCACGAACAATGGATGTTTGTTGTTGCCGCATATATGCTCCGACGGACTGTAGTCCCGATGCAGTCGATGATTTTTAACCTCACCCGACGAACCTTCTGCACACCACGCGGCGCACGGATATCGTAGTACTTGTTGGAGATTTGAACTCTCAAGCAGGCAGACTAAGTGCTGACAAACGGGACTTAGGTGGGTGGCACTCTTACGGTATCCATCGAACAGACAACAATGAACTTCAGTTGCAGCTCTGGGATGATAACGGTCTGTTCCTGGCAAGCACTAATTTTCGACGTTCTAGGCGTTAATGCGCCAAATGGCGATCATCATCGCCGAGTTAGTCGTGGACACAGATTCACCACATGGCCATCAATTATCGGTAGCCTGACTATTTTCAAGACTGCAAGTCAACTGAGAGCTTCTATGTGGACTGCGATCACGCACTGATATGTGCCAAGATCGCGTGGGCAAAAGTAGACCACACCTGCTAATATGCGGTTGCCTTTAGTCCCACCCACCAGACGACTGTAACATACTGGGCACATGCAGTGCATAAATATGGAACCGCCTCAGGTAGCACTGCTTGTTCACCTGCCGATCGCCAGGCTTTCATTCTTTTTGACACTCACCAGCATATTCCACTCAGCAGTGAGTGCAAGTCAGCTAGCAAGCATGTTCGCTTGGAACTAAGAAAGCGACTGCGACAGAATCGTGAGACCCGGTGGACAAAATGCTCTATCGAGCTGCTGCCGGCAACTCTCGAAAGTTTTGCCATCTAATTCGAGTAACAAGTAGCATGAAGTCACGCGTGAGTGAGATAATCTGCTAAACCAGTGGTGAAAACCTTCATAACCTGCAACGATACTGAAGACACTGGGCTGAGTACTTCCAACAGAAGCCAACCTGGCCACCTGCGCCGTTAACGATGGCTTTGGACTATGCCCATGTACACTGATCTGCTGACTTTTCTTCGCCCTCGGAAACAGAAGTCTTACTTGAGATCGGGTTTGTGAAACATCATAAAACACGCGGCCAAGACGAACTCTTCCCTTCTCTTTTTTATACACAGAAGTCCAGCCTTAGTCAGAGCTGACAGATCTGCTTCAGAAACACTGGATCCGTGAATTCGTTCCAAATCACTGGTATTTGGATAACATCGTCCAAAAAGAGCATATGCATTTTGCGTGTAAGTCGTCGGGAGATTAGAGCGATCCCTATTGCGTCGATATGAGTTACAGCCTTTGCACTCCGCAGATTACGCGATCAACATATTCACGGAGGGCAAGCTACGTTTCGTCCTGGACGTGACTGCGTTGATCACATCTTCAAACCCTGCCATTCATATGAAAGACCGACAATCATCTTTCTAGGCAATAAAAGGGACCTTTGATTTAGTTGACAAAGCCGCACCCTGTAAATGAATGCAATTTACTGTCAGACTTCGGCGAGTGAGAGTTTATGATAACATATCGCCAACTGTCAACATCTCAGGTGGGTGCCGACGCTTTCCTGTTCAAATCTGCACTAAATGAGGTCCTGGAATGCGCACTGATAGACTGTGAATATTATTGCGTGGAAGTTCTCTCAGGCACTCGACTTCAAGCATGCAGACGACACCGTTCTAGTCGGCGAGGGTACATGGTGTGTATGGGGGGGGGGGGCTCAGAACGTCTTAGACAGTCCAGAGGTTTTGGTTCGCCAGTTTGGTAGGACCTTCGCACTTCAAAAGTGCCAGGTGATATTGCAAAATTGACAGGAGGCTGTGCCCACCTTTGGTGGCGATCTGTTGGAGGTAGTCAAGACGTTCACGTACCTTGGGAGGTGTATTAGCGATATCGACACGTCTGAACAGATCAAAAGTCGTACAGCTAAAGCTCGGCTGACGTTTGCCAATTTACGCCCTCTGTGAGAGATCGAGTGTATAATGCCGTTGTATGAGCGGTTCTACGTTAGGGTTGCGAACCTTGATCCATCCGAGCAAGGGATGTTGAGTGTCTGTTTTCGACCATCAACGTATGATGAGAACACTGTGTCAGCAATGGGGAAGTTCGTCGACATGCCTCCACGACTGACAGATTCTATAGATCCATGAGCATAATGGTCTCGTGTTACAGGCCTTGTCGGCTTGGTTACATCTTGCGAATGCCAACGCACCGCCCGTCACACCATGTCTTGTTTGCGAGAGGTCGGTTAGGCAAGAAGCGGCAGCCAGCTGACCAGCGTATGAATTGAGCTCGGAGTATAAAGGCGTTGACATTGTATCTTGTTTCAGTAGGGTGTTTCCGGCTTCCTAGCTGGAGCCTAAAGGACACTGAGGTTGCCGCCTGATATGGTGAAGAAAAGAAGTTAATGACGTTCGTACTGCGAATATCTATGCATCGGTGTAATTTTCCTCCCTTCCACATCTTTATCTTACGCAATCTGACTTTCATTCTTTTCATATACTGTGGTACGTTTACCACTTGATTTACTAATTTCGCATTAAATGAGACATACATGCTTCACTAAGCGACTACTAAACATGCACGGGTAAACAGTGCAAATGATTATATCAGACGAGATTGCCATCAAAGATCAATCAGACAGACGTGGACGATTCATCATACACATATGAAATAAATTGTCCTACACGCAACCGCATTCGGTGACACCTACGCAATCCACGTTCAGCAACATCAGAGTTAGCGTACGTTTTGACGCCCCTTCTGCCCAAAGGCGAAGATGATCTGTTCTCTGGATAAGCATAAACGAGATGGATGGGATAAAAATAGACAGTAGATCAGACTGGTGTGTCTTAGACCACTGACCAGATAGCCGGCCTTTTTCCACTTAGCAATCGTGTCACCCTGGTAGATCAGAATGTGGAAAAAGCTGTCCATTAGCAACACGCGTTCCGGTTGGAGACTGCTTGTGTCCAAAAGAACCGGTTCATCAAGACCCTCCAAACTGAACGAGGTCAATGAAGGTTGGATCATGAGAAGTGAATTGGAACAGTCTTCCCTGTTCAGAATGTGTCTGAGAACGAATATGAAAAAAAATACGATGAGTGAGGCGAATTGCAAAATGGCACTCCTGTGTTGATATTGCATAATCGACAATTGTTTACAGTGAAGGGGAATTAATTACACGTATAACATTCCAGGCTTCATAACTACACGTCAGCAAACAGCAATTTTTTATTAAAATTCATGCAAATTGAACCACCACCATAAAAACAAAGAGGAAATGATGAACACGTGTGCAGCTGGAACAATGAGCTGAGGTTTATTCACACCATTCACCTAACGGATAGATAACGTTAACGAATAGATTAAATCACGAGGTAATCACAGACGACTGAGACTCCAAATGCCCTGTTGACTAAACTCGGTAGGTTCTGTCAGACAAGTTAGGGACTCCGTGAACAGCCGCATAGCTGGAGAAAAATTCTATCAGCCATAATAGGTGTCTACACCCGCGCAAGATTTCCGCTGTCGTTTTCTTTACAAGAATAGAGCGGAAGTTGACATCAGATACAACAAAACTCCTTCAGACGGGTTTCAGGAGAGCTCGGAGTCTACGTAACGAACACAAGGCCAACAGTCTAGTGTATACTGTGTCCAGAGTACCCAACAAGCTTACATAATATAAAATACGTGAAAAAAGGCAGTATAAAGACTCCATTTTTAGTGCATTGGTCATACTTTTACATCAGGTTGGGTGTAGAGGCATGGACAATCCTAAAAGCAGTCGACGGTCGTGGTTACTGTAAACCTAAAGACTGCATTCCATTCGGTTGATCGCAATGGACGCCGGAACTGTCTTCGTCGCACAGGATCTCCAAAGAATTATGCGAACCTGTTACGATCAATGTATGCTCACTATCTAAACCGGTTAAAGGTTTATAGACAACTCTGGAACATTGAGTTCCCTTTATCTACTTCATTAAGACGACAAGAAGATATACATTGAGAGATGCAACCATTTCGTTTATTCTCATCAGTTGGTGGATTCCAGCGTGAACTGATCGAGAAAGCCTGCTTGGGCAGTCAATCGGCCGGATCATTAGGTGGATTCCATATGACACAGTTGGTTAGGTGGGTAACTAGATCCAAATGCGAAAGTTCTGAGCTTCCGGCGTGGCTTCGTAGCTCAGCTGATAGGGCATTTGCCGCGTTTGAGCGTGGTGTTTCTGTCGCTGGTTCGAATCCAGCCGAAGTCCAGAATTTTCGCCAACGGATCTCTTCTAAATAAAGCTAAATCAAAGTGTGTGCCACAGTTTTATGCAGGTCGAAGATACGAAAAACTGGTACGAAATCGGTCGAACTCATCGTATGCAATACACAAGGACGTGCCGATAACATCCAAAAGAGCTGTTGGAAAGCTATCAACAAGCGCCAACCTCTGTGATAAGACAGCCGGGCGATGATTAAAATACTATACGTTACTACTAACGGAAAACCACATAAGAATCTGCAATCAACAATAAGTAGCTTGCACAAACATTTGAAAAATAAAACAGAACTTACAAGAACAAGCACCATGAGCCCTTAATGTAAGTAATAACAAATTCATCAAGCCTACAGCGCTTCACAGATAGCAGCTGAAACATTCCATTTGGACGGTTTCATCTCTTATGTCCTCAAACAACAAGGTTTCCTGGAAAATGATCACACTCAAGTTGGTACATTCACAAAAATGAGTAATACTGTTCACCTCAATCGTACTTCAAGGTAAGGAATGTATGTTGCCAATTATTAGCATGCGACCCTCCATCTCGCGCGATCTTGTCTGACAGTCCCCTTCGACTGTCTGTCAACGATCACATATTGCATACATTGTCCCACCACGTGAACTTTCGATCCGGCCTTGAACGATTCAGAAGGCAGAATTCCACACTACCTATACGCTTTCTGGTCTTTAATCCTCGAGTTCATGCTGAATACGAGAAATAGAAGTAATCCGTGGTAAGCCACTTGTGGTGGTGTACGTGTGCTTATGTTCTTTGGTCCCGGTTATTGTGCGATCCGAATACTGTTGGTACTAACCAGGTAGGTACTGTCACTATTACTTTATGGACACAGATTTACTGCATCAGGTCTTCACTTTCATATTCCAACAATTAACATTGATTACATTCTCTTCAATATATGTCTCATGTACTTTAGCATATGGCTATAAAGCACTGCTAACAATCACTGTCAACGGTAACTCGATGGGAACTGTAGATTAATCGAGCCCACTTGTGTAGATGATGTCATTGTATAGCCGGGTTGTGTGTGAAATAAGTGTACTTAATGACGCACGACAATAAAGTCCGTAAGGATGAAACCTTACTTTTATTGAGTGCTCTGTTGTTCGTTTGTCAGATATGGGCATCTGAATAGTGAATGTTTGGACATAGACATAGTTGTGTGTAGTCATCCTTTCGCTTTTTTTAAATTTCTTGTTTAGACCTTGCAATTTTTTTTCTTCATGGTTGTGTGACAGTTAAGCATTAGTGTGAACCACCGACGTATTACTGTCTTTGATGTAGATAATTTTCAGATTTGCTAAACGTACTCACCTCTCCATTCTCCATAACCGCTAATATGCGTTCATATAAGGTGGCACTGTTAGTACATATATGTTTCTCCCTCATTCCTTCGTAGGATAGCAGAAGTGTAGAATTCCGTCTCTTTTGAAATCTTCTCATTCTTGTCATCTGCAAATTTTTAAAAGCTGTGCAAGCTGTCTATCATTTGTCAATAACTGTTCTCGTTTTAGTGCACTTCAGATACAAAAGGTACCTTCGGCTTATGAGTATACCCTTCCCTCTGTAAATTCACATACGCTATTGCAATGCAATCAATGATGGTTCTGTTGGAAAGATCTGTATGTCGGCCGATCTATGCCAACTATCATATGGCAGAACTAACAATGCTCGACTAACCGTAAATAGAAATAGATCCCAGTTGACTGAAAGTAATTTGAACATAGAATAAGTCGGATCCAAGTAAACCACACATAATGCGAGCCATGCAATCGGGCAATAATGGCAACCGATGGCGTTGATCGATTCCTCTGTGAACCGAAACGACTGTTCTATTTTATTGATTGAAAGAAAAAAAACACGGATTGTTTGAAAGAAGCTGTGGACGAGACAGTCAGTATACAAACAAGATCAAAAATTTGTCACCCCCTAAAATTCATACATCAAAAAATATTCCACGATTAATCGCCGAGACCGCCCCCAAAACGGATGAAAAAATTGAGATCCATTCTGTATCACCGTGATGGAAAGCTGCGTGTGGATGGTTAGCTGATGTAGATAACATCAATATGCTAGAATATCAGTCAAGAAAGGGAACTCGAGTGTCGGTGTGTCCACAAGCAGAACCATGTAGCACCGATCGATGGGGTTTCTATGCTGAGTAAGGATGGGTATTTTCAATGAGCATACGCCTGCCGACGCACATCACAATCGACCAAAAGTCCAATATGAACAGGTCTGAAAACCTCGTTGCTTTCTGCATGGAAGGGCAGATCGAATGTAGACGGCTTAACGCTAGGCATGGAAAGGACGATGGAAGCGGTCAAAACAAACGCTTTTGCTGCAAATCGTTAATGAAGCAAAAAATATCTAACCAGTTCTTTTCATGCATTTACGGTCCGGTCATATGAACAGCAATATATGGCAAGCGACATTCTTAACCGTGCAAGAATATTTTAGAATTCAGCCGACTAGCTTTCGTGAAGATTATTAAAAAAAATTGTCACAGCAGGAGAAAACTTGCCTATAATACGCTGTCTCGTCCGGACTGTTGTTGAAAACCTGGAGGAATTGTGAACGACGCATGTGAAACATGAACTGTGGGAAAAAGGCGAACTCATCCGGCAGACGGAAAGAAGCTGGATCATCTTTGCGATAATCCCCGAATTTGTGACACAAGCGAATTAGCTGGCGATCCAACCAACTGAGAACAGAGACGACATTTTTTTAAAAAAAAACAATAACTAATGACAAATATAACAAAAACCAAGATAGCAAACCAAAAATATTCGGCACAGCAGTAGCGACATCCATAACCGAAGCTGACGCCGTGAACTGAAAGTCCAACGGCGTCAGTCATTTGATATTGAATTTTTCCTGTCAAGTCCACCTATCTTGTTCCACGTTTTTATCACTCTAGTTACCCACTCTTTCTACAGGCTGATTCTGTTTCGCGGTAGTCAGTTGGTATTCAATTAGTCTTCAGAATAGTGTATAACAATTACATTAAAAACAAGAATAATGCAACCAGTTTAGGATGTTAAAAACGCTACAGGAGAAAATAGTCAGACGCCGGTAACTAAAAGAGAGGCTTCTATTAGATTTAATGTGGAACAATCGTTAAAAGTGTGTCTTCCACCACCTATATTTAAAAAATCACCAGGTATGCGATACAGAAACGCGTCGCAGACTATCGGAATCGAGCTATCCGAAATCAAACTAGAAAGCCAGTCATCAATGATCAATGCTACAAACTGGTTTGCTCGAGTTCACTAACTCCTAATTTTGGAGACTTGACAATTCGATAGCCTGCGACATCAAAACTTAAACAATCATGAGTAACTGTTGTCGCAATTATCCGAATCAATCAATTATGTGGTCAGAAACAAGTGTTCATGAACATGAACCTCGCCTCGGCGTAGTAAACCTTTTTAATCCACCAAATGGTTGTCTACCATTCCCCGTTTGCTTAATGTTTAAAATGGTTTACGTCGTAGTGTTGTATGACAGGCGGTTTCGCTGTGAGTAGTATACTACTCACAA
>JTDE01000725.1:53032-74174 GCA_014338405.1 Paragonimus skrjabini miyazakii
AGGCAAATCTGTGGACAAATCGCTATTCAAGTAGCAGAAGTCCTCGCAGTTGTCAACAACGTCTCGATTGATGCAAATTTAGGGTGCACGTGCACGAGCAGCACCTCCGCTCAGATAAAGCTGTTGATATTCAATTCAAACTTGAATGCCGTGGCCAGCTGCTGTAGTTCGTCTGAAGGCGAAGATACAGTCGTGTGAATCGACCTCTGATGGTTTTGATACTGTCAGTGGTGTGAAGCAGGGTTGTATGTTAGCCTCAACCCTATCTAGTTTATATTTGATTGCAATACTAGCAATTGCTCTTCAGTACTGGATAAAGGGCGTCTACAGAACATTCGACGTTTTGGCGCCAAAACCCGGCTACGTACTTCAACGTTGCTCACGGTTCTGTTCACAGATAACAGCGCGCTAGTCGCACACAGTGAAGATGAACTACAGCAACTGGCCACGGCATTCAAGTTTGAATTGAATATCAACAGCTTTATCTGAGCGGAGGTGCTGCTCGTGCACGTGCACCCTAAATTTGCATCAATCGAGACGTTGTTGACAACTGCGAGGACTTCTGCTACTTGAATAGCGATTTGTCCACAGATTTGCCTGCAGACCGCGAGTCACGAGCTCGTGTGGCGAAGGGTATTCCAGCTTTCGGGCGTCTTGGAAGACGTGTCTGGATTAACCACAGCCTTAAGCTCTGTGTTTACCGCTCAATGATGCTGTTTATACTGCTGTACGGCAGCGAAATGTCGAAATTGTATCAAAGGAACGTGCGTTATCTGAGCCGTTTCCATGTGCCATGTCTAGGACGCATCTTGGGTGTTTGGTGGCCAGACGTGATTCCGAACACTGAGGTACCGCGGCGAGCGGACATGAACGGGAAGCCATGCTAACGCTGAATGAGCTTCGTTGGCTAGGTCACGTCCATCGGATAGGCGATGACCATATTCCAAAACAGCTGCTTTACGGACAGCTGAAATTAGGTGGGCGAAACCGTGGTCATCAAAAGCGGAGATAACAGTATGTTATCCGGGTAAGTATTTCGCGCTGTAACATCGATTCAAGATGTTGGGAAGACTTAGCGTTGAATAGAACGGTCTGAAGAAATATGATCCGGACGGGCGTCCGCAAGTTCAGTGGGAAGTAATTGCGAGCGATACGCAAAAGAATCATCGTTGTCATAGGTCGTGGTAACATGACTATGGTGTTGCGATGTAAGTGGCTGCGAATGCACTGGCCGCCTCGGATTAGTGGGTCATCAACGCACTCATAGTACACCGTCCACCAAGAGACGAGTACGTTAGGCTCAAGTAGGCCATATCCGTTATATCCACTTTCGCTTAGCAACTTACCCGCTCCCCTTTCCAGAAACCTGAGTCACTACGGCCCTCTACTTTAGCTTTTCCTCAGCTATCTTGTTGCATTGTATGAAGTATGTTTCGTTCATTTTTCAGTCTAGCCTTGAAGTACGTTTCTCCCTATCCTTTCTACAGTGTAATAATATGTACTCGTATATTGGGCCACTTCTTGCATTATACCTTCAGTACTTTTTCCCCCAGTTTAGACCTTACTATTGCAGTCTCTCTATATTTTCCGAGATATAAGGGTTTCACTTTCGTAGTAACCTACCAACTGGCTAATCAGCATTGGCCAGCTGAACACAAGAGCCTTACACGTTTCCTGGTCTTGATCCTTCGGGTTTACACTGGATACGTAGTGTGTGAGTGAAACTACAGCTGGTGCAGTGCAAGCCAACCGTGGCGAGTGTTATGCACATGCGTCCTTTGTCTTCGGTCACCATGACAGGCTAATCCGAAACAGATGTCGTCAACTGTAGATCGGCGAAAAATAGTACATGATGACTTACGGGTGTAGAGGAGAGTTGAATGAAAGCAAATAAGAGGAAACTGCTGAAGTGCAATCATGTAAGCAACAGACATTGAAACAACTTTCTGTCAGATATACACATTTACTCACTTATGAGGCTAGTGTAGAGTGACGGTTGAGAAACGTGTATTGCAGGTCGTTTCCCATGTACGTACCGATCGGACTAAACCTTAAAACTCCTAACCAATTCAACCGTGACCATAGGGGTGGACAGTACGTACCAGTGTGAACAGACCATAGTTGTGAGAAAGTTCTGTCTACAAAGCAGCCTGACTATTCCACAACCCAATTTCAGTGAATGACACCTCAAACGTTTGTCCTTGTTTAGTGGATGGTCCGGAATGTTAAGTATTTTGTAGTTAAGAATTACGTTCCCTGAGATGTCTGTAATTCATCCAGAACTGACCTAATGTCTCTTTGGGTAGGAAACTTTCCTGAGTTTCATAATTCTTCTAGTGACCCATCACTGAACGCTTCCAATAAATGCCCAAACTTTTTAAGATGAGAACAACAGGTCTGCGTGTCCGCTTGTGAATGTGGGCGGATAAGGCAAGCAAGCAGTAGGAAACAAATCAGGAAAAAATGTTCCACAAATTCATCTGGAGAGGTCCAGGATTATTTGCGCCTTTTTTTGACGTGGCTGCACAACTTGTGGATGAATTCAAACTGCTGGTCACCAGAGTCCGTAAGTCTCGTTCGTATACTGACACAAGTAACTTTGTATCGCCAAGGTAATGGCACAATTCTGACGATGAATGACATTGAATGACAAGTTATTTTCTATGGACCAGTGGCTTGGATAGTTTGAATCATTCCGTAAAGTTATCACATCGTCCGGGCACTCTGTTTGATCGGTATAGAAGATCAGTGAGTCCGTTATGATGGATAGTTCGAAAAATAAAGGAATGAACAACAAGGTTACTAAGGTAGGTTCTTACAGAAAGCCGTTGTTGACAGTATGAATCTGTCCTGAAAAGCACCGTATTCTCGGTGACGGTATTACCATCGTGAAATATGTGACCACTTTGGACAGACAGCGTTGATAGTAAATGACTCTGCAACAACTCCTTGTAACTTAAAACACTGACACTATGATTCAGAAAGACAAACTCAATCTCTCCAATTGAAAGGATAGCAACTCGTGTATCAAGCGGCGTTCAACAGAGGTCACACAATCAGTTAGTAAAACAACAATAGCAATAATAAATCGATTTAGGGGAGTGGATATTCGGCAAGTGTATATGAAAAACTGCAGAGTTGCGAGCGTCCGGTCCAAGCCAGTTGCTAACACACACGAACTACCTTGTCCATTCTTACGTAAAAATGAATATCAGAATTGTTCATGTGACAAAGAGTTGAAAGACAATCAGTTCAAAAAAAGACAAGAACTGTGCAATGTATAACTAACAGTTAAAAGAAGGGTTGATAGCAGATTAGAGAAAAACTATTACAACTTTCTACTACTAGGGTGAGTATCTGCATTCCTTATCAGTATGAAACTAGGGTTTCGAAAACCAGCAGACCAAGTCTAATGTTTTATAGAACGTTTTAATGATCGCAAGTCAATCAAAGACTAGGAATGTGCACACCTAATGATAGAATAGATAGTAGACGGAGAACATGAAAGAAATTAAACGAGCCGACTGTAGAACCAGTGTTCAAATAGTTGGAAAGAACTCCACTCAAAAGCACACACACAAAATAAGAAAAATATTCAGTCTGACGATGAGATTGAATTCCCTATAAAGGTTGAGGAAAATACTCGCTGCCATTTACCAAGACTTTGTAAAGCCGAATGATGACGCATTTTATGCTTAGGAGTATGAAGCAAGTATTGAATTGTACAATAAAAGAGTTCCCTCAAGGAAAGTACATCATCAGTTATTGTTATTGTCATTACACAAATCCTGTCCGTGGTAAAGATCTGCACTACTGACGGGTTCTAGTGAAGACGAAACTTGAGTCTAGTGCTTATTTTCGAAAGAAGCTAGCCGAAAGGTTCACGGTAATGCGACACCTGAGATTATTTGTGAATGATGTTCAATTTATCTGAACTCAAGTCCACAACATTTAGCAGTGTTAATAATTACGCTTTCCGAAAAAACATCATGTGGATTGTATAAACTGAAAAGTTCAGTCAGTAAGCATGAAATATTGTTAAAACAAAAAGTGTCTATTAACAGTGCATAGCAGTTAAAATATGTATTTTCGCGCGACTTTCGGTAAAAACCAGCGACAGACTCAGGATGTGCATTATCGAAAAAGTGAATGATGTCGTAGGTGACCGGATGTGAACGACCAAAATACATGTACTGACCTTCATTGCCTTGCGCATGTACTTGCAATTGTCCTTCTCAATATCATGATGCGAACGAATCACATTCCTCAAATCGTCGTCGATCACCATACCAGGGCCTTGGGTACACGGACCACCCAAAAACAACATGATTCGCGCGCCCGTATTGGGATAGACCGCTTCGAGTAGCCCGACAGTGATGCTAAGTGCGGTGCCGACGGAGCGTAGGGGACGTTTGTTTTGTGGTACGGGCCACGGATCCGGCTGCAGCTCTGTGAGCAAATCGGTGAGCAGGGCATCGCATTTCTCCATAGGTTGAATAAATCTGCATGAACCATAAAAAATCAGAGACAGTAAGGTCTTCCCGACAAGAAATAACCGAAGTCCGGTGTTCAGACATTGACAATGCAGAATGGGCAAACGAGCTGCCACTTGGTAGTTAAAGTATGTTGTACTGCACATTGCAGTACACTATGTACATATGTATAGTGTAACACAACGTATAGTATAACTATATATGTGCAATGCACAAACAAGGCTGAACGAACATAGCAAGCCTTTCAAAAAGATGCTAATGACTGCGATTATGTGGCATGTCTGACAGCAATTCTTATCCTAAATATTCCGGATCACTTAGTTCCCGATCAGAGGAAAGTGGCGTGAACAAAAGTAGGCCTTAACATCAGGTAGTTCATGCCTCGGTGCAATGTCATGGTCTGGCTTAATTGCTGCCTTCTCTAACCGATGACAAATTCCCCAAATTAGATAACACGAGTCAAGCGCTCAGGCGTCACAGGAAGAACGTGTTCGAACCAACGAAATCGACGACGAAAGACTGGTTTCTATTCGTCAGAAAGTCTTGTAACCTGTACAGTGGTTCCACTATACGGCAACAAGCAGCGACCACCGTGAATGGATAACCGGCGAACATCTGAGCGAATAGACCGCGATTCTGAACCATAGAGTGGAAGAGGACGCACGGATGCAGAATAAACCTAACCTTTCGTCTTTCTATGTCCTTCTGCTGCTACATAAGGTGCACGTTTACAAATGTCATTGTCGCTCTTCAAATGCGACCGTTTGTCGCCCCACTCACAACTTTATCAACAATTGCACAACCACCCCAGCAGATAAAATTATTGACCAGTCTACTTAGTGGGCATTGAGCAACAAACAAAATGTTCAACTGTGTGTCTGCAAGACAATACTGTATGAAGTGAGAATTTGGGGTTTTTCGCGCATAATTTACAATCCTCAATTCGCGTAAAACAAGGGTGAGAAAACCACTTTCCAGTCGTTTGATAAACGGTGAGTGGTAAAAATATAATCGGTTCACCGCTTATCCAAACCCCGACACAATAGAAGATCTAACAGGGGGTCAATCCAAACGTCGCGTTAAAGATACTACATCAGAATTGGACAAACAGTCTCAATGTTACGCCTTCTGTTAGTAGCCTATTTCTGTGTTCTGTATTGCACCAATTAACGTTCAATTTGTGACTTTGCATATGCTAATACGACCAGCCAATGACAGACTATGATTAATTTAATACTGTTGTACATCCATAAATGTGGCTTCTTGTCTCATGAATATTAACTGTTTACTGCAACCAGTACGAGGTCTTCTCCTCATCACTTGCGTGGGAGATTTCAATCCCAGTACGATTTCTAGGGCTAATCAAGGTCCCTAATTCCGAATATTACAGGTAATCTCTTCAGAAGAATCGAAAGGGACCATGCAGTCTGAACACGAGTTCAGAGCGTGGAAGTGATGAACCAGGAAAAAGTCCAAGTCGCGTGCACTATATGTTGAAAGTTGGTGGTCAACAGAAACCAGTTCGTCTTGGAACCACTGGCTGTTCCATAAGAACGCATCTCTCCCATGATTGTTATCCGGGTTACCAGGTTTCGATGCACTCTGTTAATGACAAACCAAATGGCTACCACCCGGCTGTCTGTCATGCAGACTGCGGTCAATCATAAAACCGAATTAACGCTCTATAGTTCTGTTGCTGGATCCACCGAGATACATGTTACGTTTAGCACAACCACATAACTAAGGGCTGGACGAAGTGTTCGTACCCTTGGTCACGAAACATGAGAAGGCTCAAGTAAACATGACTCGCGAAGTTCAATGTGACCGCCGTTCGTGACGAAAAAGCTGAGCCAATATAGTGGGTAATTTTTCAAACAAAGCAGTTTGGATTAACGAGACCAGAGTATTCTTGACTTGATTCGTCAGAAACCTGTGTCCACGTGTGCGTTATTATGACTGCCAAATTGCGTACAACAGCTGACTAATGCAATTGACAGTTCTTCTACCTCTTGCATCTCTGCTGTTATTGACGGTGCCTACTAACTCATTAAACGAATGTTGTGTAATCTGCTCTCCTAGATAAATAATATTACCACGCGAAGACCCATTTATTTGGAAAAAAGGGCACATAGCAAACGGTAGTAGGTCACACGCTATCTGGTCATCTGAGTGACAATACGGGACCATATCGCGTGCTTAGAACAATGAGTGAGGAGTGCTGAGGCTGCCTTCGATTAACAAGACAAATCAACTCACTCTTTTGACATGATGAGATATTATTCAATGTGTGATCCACACAGGTTATTTTCTCTAGATAGCAGTAGGCTGATCATAAAATGTTCAAAACCTGATAAGTCCTGTACACCAACCTTAATCCTCGGCGGCTGTGCCGGATACCTTATCGATGACTGCATCCATTTCCAAACCGAACGACTCAAACTTGTTTATCTAGTTCTTTAAAAAGAGCTCAGCCATTGTGATGAGCAGTACCAAATAAAACCTATCGATGTGTATACTAATTCGCGTGCTAACAAAGTCTATCAGGATGCACGAATCATTTGAATAGGAAAGAAAACTTGCCTGTTATACGGTAATTGAGCCATATGCTGTTGTTGTTGATCCATTCCCATTGGGGAACCTTTAGCTCCGGGTACAGGACGACCGGCCATCGGGCCGGTACCAGGAGCAGCAGTACGGCCGACACCGAGCATCAACTACGAGTCCAAAGAGATGAGAATGGAAGAACAGATGATGTTTGTTATACATGCACATACGACATGAATACATGCGGTCACTGTCGTGTCCTCAGTGGCAGTTAAGGAAAAAGTACCTCAAATTAAGGTACATAAAAATAAATAAATACCATCCCTACGCGCATTAAGTGCGCGATTTGCGTTACACACTTTTGGGTCAAGCAATCTTCGCAAAAACAAACATGATGCTCGTTTGGCGCTAACAAAAAACGCTTTAAAAAGAACTACATGAAATAATATTAATTACAGCTAGCAACCATTTACATGCAAACATGTCGCTGAATGGTGCACGAGGACACGGTGAGTGGCGTATTTAGCAAGCAACCTGCTTAAACGACTCAACGACGAAGTAACTCGTGACCCTGTTACAGCGTTTTAACTAACCGTTAATGATTGTGATGGATAAACCTCAGTGAGTCGAACATTCCATTAACGCGCGGATTGTGTGCTCCATTCCCAATGGGCTATGGTGTAATCACGTGTGCCGGTTTGTTCAGAAAATGTGCAACCAAACGGCGTGCCTAACACACGTCATAATAACTGATGCAGAATTGCTGATGGAGACAGTAACAAATCTGCCCTCGCGTTCGTCGTTGATAGGCCCAGCCACCGTTCGGTAATTTAACAGAATATCACCATCATCATAGCAGCCATGAGCCTGAACAAAGGATACTGTAGCTCAGGCCGCCGCTCACCTCAACAATGACGTTGAATATCTTAGACGCGTTTAGAGGCCACGCGTCAAGGTGTGATAGGGTTTGGGTGTCGGTAATCTTCCATTGAAAATAAATCCTATATCAGTAACCAGACTAAAATCCAGTACAGATTTCCCGCAAAGTCGGCAAATCATTGAGGGTAGGCGTCTGCGACTGCTTTTAATATTTCGGAAAAACGCCAGTGCCTCAATAAATGCGCACACTCGCAAACTGATGAAAACAAAGGTTTGTACAGTTACGAAGTTCTTTTTTAGAGCATTTGCACCCCGTTTTCTTATGGAATGAAATCGATCAGCACACTACATCAACAAATTAGAATGCGTGCCAACCACAAATGGCTGTGCAGCATGTAAGAAAACTAACTCGAATACCTTCGGTAACCAGTGATCACAATCTCATAGTTCGATTAATGAGTTTGTATTGCCAGTCCGACGACTATCCGCAAACCATTGGTTCGGTTCCCTGATGTTTGTAGGGCTAGCTGATCGTAACTGCGAGGTTCGTCTGACGAGCAGATGACCAATTTCAAGAAACGGTTTCAGAAATGATCATCGTCCGAGATTTGATTAAGGCTGATTTACGACACAAGAATGCGGCAGCTTGAATCATAACAGTGGACTGAAAACTGAAAAAGTGCACGATTTCAGAGCAATTCATCTTCGATCCTGATAACCGTGGGAACGCTCTGAACTGGAAAATAGGCCTAAAGAATTTTGATTTCGCAACTTCCTCCTCTCCATAATGTGAGCCAGTTATCCAGCGAAACACCACATTGTGGACAACCACATGTATACGTTCCTTTCGAGTCGAGTTATTGCTCTAATCAGAAACAAAATGGAGAGTCATCGTTAGAGAACGGACGAAAAAACTCAGGACGTGCGCTTCATACACGAATCGGACAAATTTTTACGGTCGATCAATGGAGCTTTCAATTCGCCAACAATTAGGAATGTTTAAAACATTGAGTTCCTTTGATCCAGTTCACCAATAACGATAGAAGACATATATCGCGAGATGTTAGGATTTCGTTTATTCTCTTCAATCACGAACGTAAAACATTAGAATATATAGGACATGCGGATAGCAACAACAACAGAAACAACCAACGATTGGGTTTATACAAAACAAGGACTGTTATCAGTTCTAGGGCAGACAAATTGCATGAGTCCAGAGTTTATACACACACACACACACGGGACCGGACGGTGAGTATTAAATAACATTGCCTCCGAGAAGGCAAGCAATTTCGGGTTCCGATTACGCAACAACACTTGGAACGAGTTGGCGGGGTCAACAACGTAACAGTTCACTTTTTGCGTGGTTTTATTTCCCATCAAAATTTGCCTTTTTGTCTCCCAGTTGATTATCCCAAAGAACTTCTACTTTTGTGTACAGAGAACATCCGTTTTGATTTTGGATGATCATCTTATAAATAAGTTGATGGCGTAGCAATGGGTAGCCCATTGGGTCCCACGCTTGCAGACATATTTTTAGGAATGATTGAATTAAAACTAACTGATGCTATAGGTGGTGCCAGCCTCTATAAACGATATGTAGATGATATTTTGACCTTTACCACTAATATTCATTTCGTTTCACTTTTAAACCTTTTTAATTCCGTCCATCCCAATCTTTCTGTTTCTCATAAAGAGGAAACAAGCAACAGTTTACCTTTTCTAGACATTTCACTCAGTAGACGACAGGATGGCTTAATACAGCGTTCAGTACACCGCAAGGCCACTTGGAGCGATCAGTATTTGCAATTTTCTTCTTATGCACCAATTACTTATAAACGAAGTCTGGTGCAAACCCTGTTTCATAGAGCCCGGGAGATATGCACCGATGATAGCTTGCAAGGAGAGGAGGAAAGGTTGAAGAAGATGCTGCTCGCAAACGGATATCATCAGAAGTTCATTGATACTCACAGCCAGAAAAGACTGACCAAGACTGCCGTGAGTATGGTCCCTGAGAAGCAGGTCTTTTTGAACCTACCTTTCAAAGGCGATCATATCACAACCGACGTAAGTCAAAAATTACAGTCTGCCCTAACCCGTACATATCCTGCGGCTGAATTGCGGTTGCTACTCACAACTAGGAGTGTCGCCCAGCTTATTCATAATCGTGACCTACCGAAATGTTCTGTCTCACATACAATCTAGTAGTTCATTTGCAGTTCCGGTGACGTCTATATCGACAGAACAGATCGGTGCCTACAACAAAGAATGGCTGAACATATGCCTAAGCGGTTGGTGCGCGTCATGACGCAACAGGCAATGGCAACAGAGCGACTGAGATGAAATCCGACCTCATCCATTGTAAAACACATCATGGAAACAGATCACGTTGTTGACCCCGCCAACTCGTTCCAAGTGTTGTTGCGTAATCGGAACCCGAAATGGCTTACCTTCTCCGAGGCAATGTTAATCAATACTCGCCGTCCGGTCCTGTGTGGGCATAAACTGTTGACTCACGTAATTTGTCTGCCCTGGAACTGATAACAGTCCTTGCTTCATGTAAACCCAATCATTGGTTGTTTCTATTGCTGTTGCTATCAGCATGTCCTATGTATTCTAACGCTTTACGTTCGCGACTGAAGAGAGTAAACGGAATGTTAACATCTCGCGATATGTCTTCCATCGTTATTGGTTAAATGAGGAATGTGCAACATACCTGTTAAGGTATTTCCTAGCACGCGGTACAAACGATAAGTTCATCATAAGAGTAACTTTTGAATCGGTGACCGGTCAGTATTCTCATCCCCATCCAAGCAGTGACTTGAATACAATCAGAGTATAACCAGGCGATCAAAAATGAAGATGTGACCAACAGCAGTACCTGAATTTGATTGCCCGTATAGTCTTTAGTTCCTTTGAACACCCATGATTTGGCGATCGGGCCCGTCTCCAATTCGTGCACGTGAACCATTTTGCCGAAAGTGATCAAACCGACCAGAGCATTAGGCGGCAAAAAACTCAGAGACATTTGCAAGGATTCCTGAAATGCAAATAAACGAGAAGCGGAAAGGCAAGTAGAATGGAAATCCGTGAAATGTCTATGGCAAAACGGGTGTGAATAGGTCAACTTAAAAAGACGCTAAGCACATAAAAACATATTTAGTACTAGGGCCACGTATGAATGAATCGTGAACATTCTGGAAGCTAATAGATAATCTGATTCTGTGGATTGGAAAACAGTACTCACTGGTTCCGTAAGAATTTTCAACAAAATTGGAAGACGCTTAGAACACGTCGGGAAAGCCAGGTAAGTTACAAGCCTGATAGAAACCACCGTACATCAACACTTTTGGCTTTTGACAGATAAACCTATTTAGACCATGTGAAACAATACGATAAGGCGGACACTTCAAGGTGTTTTACGGGAGGATTTGTCAGGACATTAGAAGGGGACGCGAGGAATCTGTGACAGCAGAATCGGCACAGAGGAATGTCATGGAAAGCGGGGGTGAAAAGTGAATTCTACGGAGAGCTAGTGGAGAAGCAGGCAGTTTAGATCTTACACACATCATGCCCAAATAGACAATAGGTTAACATCAGGCAGGATTATTAAAAATGTCATCCTTACTAGAAAACTACTGAGATTAACGTTCTTACAAAGAATGCCTAATCTATAAACACACAAGAAGTGTGCCCAGGCACAAAACACTGTTGTTTACGCTTTATCCTACTACCTTGCGGTAGAGTATACGGGACAGCTTAATAAACGGACAATGGGAAACCATGTAGTACAGCTTCGGAATGGAGTACGGAGCTTGAGGACTAGTATCGTCGTTGAATATCTGGTGGATATGGATTACTGTGGGGGTCATCCATAAGGTACCCGAAAGGTGATCAAGCTGGTCAACGCGCGACATTGGAATATCGCAACGACCAAAGCGATCGTGATCCGATCACAGCATCCTGTACTGTGTCGTCATAAGAAATTCAATCAAGCATTTGAGCTTTTTAGACCCCCTACTCTTCTACCCCCAAAGAACCACATGGATTTTACTCTTAAATATAGTTTAAATTGTATTGAAAGATAAACTCGAATTGATTACATTTTCGACGTCCGATGAAAACTTGTTCATTTCACGTCTTACTCAACATGCACCACCTAACCAGTAGAAGTAAAACAACCTGAGTTCTGTACGACTATGCTAAAAGTTTGGGTAAACCAGCGATCTCAGTTTTGTGACGTCGACTTCAAAACTTGCACATCACAACAGGACTCGTCCATGACAAACAAACACTCAATTCACCGGGACTGACACAACCCACTACAAGTTGTGCTGACTACGATAACATGTCGCTCACGATGATCACTCGCAAACCGACAGTTCATGACTGGTTTCGTGTTTGATAAGTTGTGTCCGTGACGAAACCGGTCGGTCACAATAAAATATCGGTTTGTGAATTAGCACCACAAACCAATGAATTAGTGGCTCCCAACCAGTTACCCCATAAGGCGTTCGGTGTCACGTGATAGGCAGAGTCATATGGATAAGCTGATAAAAGTGAAGCAAAAGTAGAAGCAGTAACCGGGGTTCGACCCCGCATCAACGAGAGCAGTAGTCAGCGTCGGTAGTTATGAACTAGCGTGGGTTCTCGTGAAATCTAACATATCACGATGTTTCGTTTTCATTTAGGTATAACCTAAAGAGAGGATTCTACTTTTGTTAACATTGGTGCTACGTACAGAAGCAGCATCCCTTTACAAACGACGATACGATTAACCGACAAAAGTGAACAGGGCCACTTGGAGGAAATAGTGGGCCGATGATGATCAGTAACGAAAATACAACAGAAGACGAACTCGTCGTGTTTGTACTGAAATCTCCGGTGGTACAACTCGAAAGTCTAATCACTGTAAGAAAACCATTTTTTACATTATGTTTCTCGCCCTTTGCGATGACTGAAATGAACAAAAGGGTTGACAAAAAAGGAGACCAACCTTCAGCTGAGTAAACTCTGGTTCCTCGATACAGGTGTCCACAACGAATACGAAAATGGGCGGGATGCATGGAGCTTTCTGAAATGAAAAATATTTCGCTAAGTATTGTTTCTCATAATGCATAGTATTACACAATTATTATGTGATAAAAGACCAGGTGCCAGCACGCGAGGTGTCAAGCTACTTACAGATTTCATAGCTGATCTAAGTGCAGCGGAACACTGGATGTGGACAGGGTTAAAACTTAGACTTTGTAGTGAGTGAAATCAATCAACGAGCTATGCGCAGTGAGCAGAACAGATCGGAGAATCGGGCTCCAAACAGAACTGTAAACCATGAGTGAATAACGGAACCTACGGCAGACATGGTATCAGCGTTTGCTACACGACGCAGTTTTACAATTTCCGATTAGGTGCGCTATGAAACTCATAGATAAGCCGGCCGAGTTTGAAAAAATTTCGCACCGAACTATAGTTCATCAAATAATTTGCAGTTGATTTACGAGAACCGATGACAGCGAAAACACATATTTAATGAACAGACTCGTCATCAGTGAATTACCATCAGGCAAGTTACATCACATTAGGATGGAACGGTGTCAAGATGAGTACATTTATCATAAGAGAAACAGTAGGTGTACTGTACTGAGTAAGCCAATGCAACGCAGCAACCAAAATGGCACTGGAACAACAGGTCACCAAGTAGACCCACTCAGCTCACTGGAAATACTGCTGCGTATTCAGAACCCGAAGCTAATGACATTTAGCGAAGCTACTTTGGTCAGAACTGACAAGCAGGCGTTTTGTGCACGAAAGCAAATGAAACAACCCATGGGGTTGTCCTGATGTTGATGACAATAATTGCAGTGGATGTATGCACATCCATTTCTTACCTTTCTCTTTATTTGTGTCGTATATGATTTATATACTTTACGTTTGCTGCTGAAGAGAGTAGATAAAAGATCAACATAGTGTAAAATGTCTTCTTTCTGTTCTAATGGACTCGAACAATGGTCTTTCGTTCGTCTGGGAGTGGAGTGAGGATAGCCAAACTTAATTCCATAGCCTGAACACAATGCGATAGGGAGTACATGAACGAATTTTGATAGCTTCAGCTATGACTAAAACTAGACAACGCACTCACTTAGACTAGATGATCTTTATTTTGTAGACTGAGCAAAACAGTTATCACCTCAGAGAGTGATTAGAAACAATCATATAAGCAGAAACCACAATTGGAGACACACCACCTTTTAGCCGTAAACATAATGTTGAAGTTAAAATGGAAATGTAGCTTGTTGGAAAAGCACACTCCGTTAACAGCAAAAGAGACTCCTTAGTAATCCCAGTCCATTCACGGATGTTCACTGGGGAGACAGCTGGTACAACTACAATGTCGATTTTGGGATTGCTGGTTATGTGGCGTATCATGACTGTGTATTTGAGCAGTTCAAATGCGTTCAACTTGGATGTTATAGATACAGTAATAAATAGCACTTCAGGAGCCTGGTGGTCGCGTAAAGTACAAGTCGCAAAGTGTAGCTGGACAATATGACGTTGGGGGATAGTTCTGTCAGCATTGCCTGGTCACTGATCCTTAGTTAATTTTTAGTGTTGTTGTCAGCCGAGCAGTAAATTACAAATCAAACTGCTTGGTAGGCAAATAAATTCGCTGACTGTCCGCAATTTCATGCAGTGATAGACATAGTCCCGACCCCTTCGACAATTCCATTTTAAACTGGAGACAACGTCATGCGTAATTCCCCTCGCTGAGTTATTGAGTTCAGCAATTGTACTGCTGTGTCTGGCTGAGCTCTGACTTGGTCGTGCAAACAATCCGCAAGTAACATATGCCACAGACATTAATTGTTGTTATATACCAATAAACCGTATGGTATATACATAAAGGCTCAAAAACGACCATACTAAAGCGTTGCTTACAAGCGCATGTGGCTGAGGATTTGCATGATAATTCGAGCGTGCCTAATGCAAGGTCAAGCAAGGTCACTTCTTGAAAGTGCGGCCGGAATTCAAATGCTAGTCACGGAGAACATACACAACTTGGAAGACGAACAAGAGCGAAACTCGAATCCAGTGCTGTTTTCGAAGGCGTCCGAATAACAAAAATCTATAAGAATCTCACAGCTGTGATCAATTGTGAGTGATGTTCAACCTAGAGCACCACTCACGTTTGCTTACAGCGACCAGATAGATGCTTTTCGGTCGGCCAGGAGTTAAACGGTAGCTGACGTGTTTGCTTGTTCATCACTACATTATCAACTTCACGCCAAGCACATTTTAACGACGGGCTACAATCGGCCAAAAGTAATGTTTCAGTTATCCGATGGTCAGCATGAGTGATAAAGAAGCACTATCGCATTAGGACTGCCCGACTGACTCAGGGATATCTCGGAGCGAGAATCCGACCCGTAGTGCTGTGAAGTGTACCGCAAAGTTGATGTTCGAGACAAAACTGACAACTATCATTTTAAACGACGTTCAGTTTGATGTGGAAACAGTCAGACAAACTGAACGTCGTCCAGACAAGAATAAGGATGTAACTGGACAGTCAACAAGTCAACGAAGTTCATAACCCGCGTAGTTGTTTCTGTCCATCCATCTATTTGTTGGGAGCCGATGATCGACAAATGATTTCTGGATCTTTGTCACACAAATAAAAAAAACGCTCCAACAACAAGAAAACAGTTAGTAAGACGTCACGAGCAAGTTGATTCATAAATATGACGGAAATATGCCAACCGATTTCGATACCACCGACCAGCTGATAAGTTTGCATTGTGTTCATTCCATGCCACGTTAAATAGTAAACATGCAAACAAACAGTAGACAATCAGAAAGGATTCAGATGTTGAAATAAAACCAGATTACCCATATCGGCGAGCTGGGTTGAAAAGTAATCCAAAAATGTTCATGGTTGAGAGACGTATGAAACGTATGCACGCGATGCACTTTATAGAGGCCACACGCTAGCCAGAAATTTACGAAAATGGACAGGAGCCGAAGACTGGAAGCCAAATGGAGTCGTTACTATGGCGTATTTTAAACAATGAACAGATGTAGTAGGTGGAGCGCACAAACTAGGTATCCACCAAAAAATGAATTGTATTCCCTTACACTCAGCAAAATTCGGTGAACAGTTTGATCAACCTCCTGGAATAGGAACGACACAAGTCCAGTAGTGATATCAACCAAAAGTAGACTATACTAGTGAATATGCTCAGTACGAAATGCAACACACCCAGCAGTGACGTGATTATCAAGAAGATAATAGGGGAACCAAATAATGTAACTGAGGGGGAAACATACCGGAATGGTGTACTCCAGTGTGGTGAATTGGGGCATCAATTCGGCTGGTAACTTTTCCTCGGTCATACCAGCATACTGAGGTGGGAAATTGTTGCGTGATCCACAGAGACAACAGCTCCAGGTCCTGCTACGCACATCAAACTAGGAAAGTAGACACAGATAGTGTGGAAATGAAGATCGGAGAAAAGTAGCGGAATCACTTTCGAAATCAGCCAAAATTTTGCACACACAAAAAAGCTAATTTTTGTTGACTGTTGCATTTCGATTCAAAGTGAACTCGAAAAGATTAAGGTGCGGTACACGCACATGTATGATTACAATTGCCGAAAGGTTATAAAACGTTATGTTGAGGTTAGGAGAGTCAATTGCCAACCACATAATCTAGGTCTGACGTCATAAGTCGAAATGAAAGCCTCAACATGGGGCTACTGATGGCTATGATAATTGAGGAATTATCAACCAATCAAACTGCTTGTAACACATCTCAAAAATTCGTGGACAGTTTGTTTGTCACGTATAGATACAGTAATTGCATAAAGAGTTTGTGATAGGGAAACATAAGTTGTCTTTCGGTATGATTGGTTAGGAAATTTCCGGGCAGCCGAAGAAACCACAGGAACCTTAAAAAATCTTTCTGAAGCAGTCGAAATTACGATACGGCTTGCATACTTAACAGTGCTAATGACCCAAGCTCAATGGAAAGCACTGCACAAATTAGAAGAAACCTAGGTTAAAAAGCCTCAGAGGAAGTCGGAAACTATCCTAACACCTACGATATATCAGGCTCAAGACAAGTGCGTTGCTCGTATAAATAATGTAGCAGTTGATATACACGACAGAGTTCGGACAAGCGACTTTGGGACACGCAGCAACTGGCAAAATGTCCGACAGGGACTGGAATTCTGAAAGTATACACTCACAACTCACTGGACAATACGGGTTGAGGATACCTCGGCAGCGATTACATGCCACAGGTTCATAGTTGATGGGTGGTAAATCATATCGTTCTTTGAACAGTGTGTACAAACAAGCGATAGGGATCACGCATTGAGCCGACTCTAACCGAGATATTGGCCAAGCGTTCCATGAAAAGCGGATGCCGTCGTTGGCTTCCGATTGACTAATAAATTCGGCCATCGTCGCCATTTTTCAAGTCTGTAAAATTGTATGAAAACGAACAAAATTTAGCCAGCACGACAAAATAAAATCGGGCGACAGCTCAGCTGTTTATCACTAACGTTCAATTTCATTGTTCTACCCACAAAACAACACTATGTTTTACACAATAGACGTAAGGATCATAAATCCATGTACCGGCTAAGTATAATTTTAATGAATAGCAACACAGATTACCGAACATGCAAATTACGTAGGTCACCCACGAATCGATAATCATCTGCAAGGTATACCATTTGTAGATTAGCGTTTCAGAGCTAAATGCACATCACAATAGTGGTGAGAACAAACGGAAGTATTACAAACTGTCTGGTAAGATAAACAATCGTTGTCAAGGGGTGGAACAAACCTTCACGCAATGCGGTGGCCTCCGCATTTAAATAACTTATTGGGTCGAACTAAACGGTTCGATAATTTCAAAGGCACAGTAACCACGTTACGTAAGTTAACAGAATGAACAATGGTACCTTATAGCTTTCCAGAGTGTGGTTTTAAATAAAACCAACCAAAATATAAAAATTACACTGCCTCTAGTTCACTTACATGTATCTGCTGCCTTCAGGCGCAAGCGTTTTGGTCAAATAACATGGATGAGAAACCTAGGCGTTCAAGTCTGGGTCTACCGGCGGTGTTTCAGGACACAACCACGAGTTGTGACAACAGCATCACTCTAATAATACACCACCCTTCTCGTCTCAACAACGGAAAGCACGAAGCCTTTTTGCTGAATTTCAGTCATAGACTGAGATTCAGCAATAGTCAAAGAACTAACGGCTCTGTTCCAGAAACTCTGGAGTAGTAGCCATTTCGAACGACGGGTTGGGCTAGCGTCGTCTCCACTTCCAAAGAGGGTGCACGCACTTCGGTCGTAAATTACGGAGAGATTAATCTGATTTCTATTGCGTCAAAGTTGCCTGCAGCCATTGTACTTTGCAGACAGGGCGAAAAATGCGAACGGCTGAAGAGCAAGATGGGTTACGTCCTGACCGTGGCTGCAGTAATCACATCTTCACATTTCGCTTGATCTCCACCATTCATGTAGAAGGTCAACAATAGTTGTCTTTTTAAGCACTAGGGGCATTTGACAGAGCTGCACTCTAGGGAGTTCTATCGGGAACGTGTGCCCGACTTTGATACCCAGGCGGTACTAGGGGTCTTTCAAACAGTCTACCTGGACGTTCACATCCCCGGCCAAAACGACTGCATCAGAACTATCTGTCGACCACAAGAGAGCACCCAAAACCGAAGAAAGATCGCCCTTGAGAGTTTAATCGTTGTCATCAATATGAACTTTCGTAAACGATGAACGGATATTGCGGAGTTTTGCGTCTAGAGCTGGTCTTAAAAACTAGCCAGACAGATGCACAGGATCCATCGTGAACAAGACACAAACCCACTAATACAGCCCGTTGTTGTGCAGTGTTACACTGACCCCAGCTTAACGTAAGACATACTTGAGGCCACCTGGAGTGTGAGACACGTATATGCTAAACAATGAGTGTCCATCACCGCAGATGGCGCATGCATCAAAAAGATGTTCGGTTGTGGCTGAAAGGAGGGGTATATAATTCCTTTGCGCGTTCTACTTTGTTCTATGGTTTGGGAACGTGGCCTGTTTGCAACGAAGATATAAGCAGACTTGCTGTGTTTGACCACTGTTTCCTCATTAGCCCACATTAAGTGGACTGATCATGTGAGCAATATGGCCGTTCACCGGCGCGTATTCCAGAACGCTCGGGATACGCGACTAATTGGTCAACTAACAGCGTTGCACAACTTGCGACTGTGAGGTCACGTACTCCGCATGCCAGCTGAGCGTTTAACGCACCGATTATTGCATACTGAGATTACCAACAGTTGGGAAAACCGCGAGGTGGTCAGGCAACAACGTAAAAACGGAATATAAAAACTCATCGAGCAAAGTGAATAGGTGTCGCCTGCTTCGTCAGAGTATTCCTGATCACTCAAATCGCCTGTTAGAAACGCCATCCCAAATGGCAGTGTACTGCAGTCAAGGGCGTACCTGCATTCATATCATTCCTAGTTTTACACAGTCTCCTTATATTTATTTACTTGCTCAACCCTTTCACTAACGTTTCTTCTTCTACGATATTCCATGTCACTGTCGAATTGAGCGGCAGGCCCAGCCACAGTACCTTCTAGTCAGGCTCAAGGCTGCTGTGACGATGATGAACAGGCTAGATCCCTCGAGACGGCCAATCAGCAGCCCCATTCGTTTCAGACAGCCCATTTTCCTACCCCGCTTCAGCTTCAAATTCCAAGGCACTCTCAGGGTCTCAGTCTCATTCTCAAACGCCTGGAGAAAACGTGTTGGCAGTTGCCAATAGCAGACACTACTTACGTGGTCATGATCGACATCCACGTCCCAAATGTCCTACGATGAACACAGTATGCAAGAAATGTCGTATACGAAGCCATTAAGAGGCGTGTCGGTCGGTGACGCCAACCAGGAACACTACTTCAGTTATTAGACCACTGCTTTCCTCTATGATTGTTGCAGGAGCTCCATTCTGTCTTTAGAACGCTGCCACTGTAATATCCGTAAACAAATTACCTTTGTAGGCTTCAGCAAATACCGGTAGTTCTGAAAGTTACACTTTAAGCTTTATCATTCGGATATATTGGTGGGGAATTAAACATCGTGCAGTACAATAACCATGGCTCCAACTAGATTAATTAGCCGTATACATGGCCACTGTTGTGTTAGTATACATTAAAAGAATTGCTATTATGACCGAATCAAACTCGCCTAAACTATACACCGATACACTCATTGACAATGACTTTCTCGAACTTCGCGAAAGAGTTGAAATTCCTTTAAATGGCGAGAAACCATCGTTCTCTGTATGCAATTTGCCTGCAGCCCATACCGAACTCCCACGCTGTTTGGAAAGTTGGCGCTAAACTGAAAACCAGTAGAATTGGATGTCGCACTACTGACCGCGTAGGAGTGCTTAGGTAGTGAGGCACGATCCTATGAGCATACACCAGAACTATTTTTACAGCTGCGGCATTGTTGTCTTCCGTATCAGGAAGAAGGAGGTTAGAAAAGTTGCCTTCAAACAAAGAGCACTCCGATCGCCCAAAGGCTGACCGCGACCGCCGACAAACTATCCAATACGGTCGAAAAACATTTGGTATCTCTCAAAAGCCTGATGTAGCTTCGAGTACATCCACTGCGCGCAGCAGTGTTCAGAACGAGAAATCATTGTCTTATTCACTGCGCCCTCGGGCTAGGTAAGCCCCTCACTGCCAAGTGAGTCAGATTCTGGAGTCATTGGCTCCGGGTGGGGTCCTCCAAGAAAACCCTATATCCTGTTGTCTCGCAGGTCAGACTTTTGAGTCAGACTCGGGGTGGGGTCCCTCAAGTCAACTCCCTTCCGCTGTATAAACGAACGGGAAGTATCAGAAGTTATCGTTCTCTCAACAGTGACATTACTAGCCGATCGCGACTTTCTCCTACTGTTTTACCCCCTATTCCTTCTGCCTTCCATAGGCCTTCGGGCGATAATTGTTTTCTGAGGCCAAGACAACTGGTAAACATTGGCGCCTTCAAGTCGGTCAGCAAGCTGCTCTGGCAAGTACTCTCTCAAGTCTGGGGCTTGATGTGTGCTGTGTGTCGGAGACGCGAGTCTACGATTCTAGCACCGTGATTCATTTGAACTCACCTCTAGATAGCTGTCGATACAAGCGCTTCTATCTCAGGG
>JTDE01000725.1:78135-96136 GCA_014338405.1 Paragonimus skrjabini miyazakii
TACGTTGGGAAGCATCTACTGTGCAGTCCAGTGTCCACTTTAACGGCTGATGGTTGTTAGAAGCCATAACGGAAACCAACGGTGATGTGAACACGATCCGTAAAAGCTTTGATTATTTCGCTCAACTTAGTTCGTAAGTGCGTCTGTCTGATAAGGGAGTGAGTGACCATCTCTATCGTTGCCTGGAACCCACTCGGACATGGCACCCTGTCGCAGTCAATAGTGAGTCTCCATTCGTGAAAATGTTAGTTTTTCATGGGCTACTATCAGCTGCAGCGGCAGATTGAGTCAAGGTACCCGCGGTCTAGGATATTCCACGTCACTGTTGAGGTGAACGGCAGCCCGAGCCACAGTACCTTTTGGTCAGGCTCATGGCTGTTATGATGATGATGATGATTATGACTGCCAAATGAGACAGATTCTTGAGTCATTGGCTCCAGGTAGGGTCCCCCAAGAAAACCCTATATCCTGTTGTCTCGCAGGTCAGACTTTTGAGTCAGAGACTCGGAGTGGGGTCCCTCAAGTCAACCCCCTTCCGCGGCATAAACGACCCAGAAGTATCGGAAGTTATCGTTCTCTCAACAGTGACATTACTAGTAGCAATCAAATCCCGACATCACTCGGCATGCGACGAAAAAGAGACCGCATTACTGAATCATCGCTTTATCCTTAGCGTTGTTTTTGACTCATAACAAATGCGTACTAACGATCACTGATGAATACATCAGATTCCCGTTTGCGCTGACCTGTCCGGATATAACGGCGTCCACCGAAAGCCAATGTTTCTGCTAGTTGTCTTCAAAATTCAACATGTCTTATTACGTCCACTTAGATCGGGACCCTACTTTCATGTATAAAGAAATGAAAAGTTTCCTGGCTGCCAGCAGAACCACGGTTTACAACCTCAAAGCAAACGGGCTAGTTGACAGGCTGAGCTGACGAGCGTTACTGCTCGGAACGAGACCAAGAGATGTGTCCTGCAACCAGTAGGAATTTGTATTTCTGGACGCTTTATATTCTACGCACAGCAACGGATTCAAACTCACATGAACGGCTATTTTCGAATAACCGAAAATCAACCTCAAGAGCTTGTTTACCGAGCTGGTTTACCGTTCAGGAATCAGTCTTAATGGGACGTCATTTGAGAGCCTCAAAGTATGACTTCCTGATTGATGAGGTCGAGTTACTTGAGTGAAATCCATGATATGTACACGTTAGTCTCCCCAAACAGAAGGAGGTGATGGTCAGCCGTCACATAGCCCCCAAATGAATTTGCGCATTAATCCCTTGATGATGCCTGCTGCTACGATAATACTAACTATGATTCCTTTGTTGAGGCTAAAATCAGCTCGAACCAGATGTGACACAAGAAGTGTAGACCAACATGACCCAACAAGAGGTCACAACTACGGAATCATTTCTTGAGGCTCAAATCAGAAGTAACAACAGACCGGATGTAATACCACTGTTGGAAAACCAATAACGAATTCGTCCATACAATGAGAAAAAGAGAAGCCTGGTTTTATTCTCGCACCTACCCCTGGAAGCATTTCCCCAAACTCCCCCCTAATTGTCACATTCACTCTTAGTTACCCTTAAAACATTTTGTATGCACCTATTCCAAACGTCATCACCCGTCCTCTATTTTCCCAAGCATTCTCCGTGAAACTTCTCCCGAACGAATTAACGCAGCAGGGGATAATGTAATAGACTACCTATTAATAAACGTAATTAAATGAGTTTTATTACGTTCTCGTATTCATTTTTCAGATCCCACGTCGAAATCGTTAGATGAATAAAGCCCAATTTTTGGACAACAAATCTTCTCTATTCGATTTCGGCCAAATACTCGCTTGTCGATTAAATGATAGTAACAGTCGATCGCTGTTAGTGCGTCACGCCCGAACACCGAACATATCACCTAGTCGCTACTCTAGTGAGGTGAAACGACCAAGTTATGCGTTCACGCCGCCAGCAAGCACAGTGATGTCCGAATGTTGAGTTTGTCCCCGAAAATCAAAGATAGCATCGCATAAGTCATTTCTGACAACATTTTAATTATTGTCCGTTGGTGCGTATGAAGATGACATATAAACAGCATCTTTCTGGTTTGTGTCAAGAAATCGTGACCTAAGTGCTAAGTCTGAGAGCACAGCCGACTAGTCATTAAGACCTATTTGAACCGGTTATGCTCGCCCATGGAGCTCAGTACAGTTCCCACTCCAACCTGACTACGAGATAGGAATTCGCTGTATCCCTGCTATAAAAAATACGTCAATGTGTGGTTGACGACGAAGTGACCTTTCACCAAGCGTGCAGCGAACTCAGTACATACCAGTGGGCGATCGAAATCCACATAAGTGGTTCAGATTGACTCAGTCATGGAAGCAGTCACACCACCGGTGGTTAATGATTGTGATCCACGATGAACTCAGCGACAGAGGTCGTCTAAAATGCCGAAAATGGGTACTTGCCAGAAACACACTATTATCAGCACTGAGCTTCACCAAAAGCTCTGTTCGGCGAGTGCTGTAAGAGTGTGGACCACCTGAGTCACGCTCGTTAACACTTGGCCTGTTTGCTTGAGCGTTCAAGTCTCCAGCCAGTAATACAACACCCGTGCATTGTGGTGTGTAGGTTAGCGAGCTGGTGATAAAAATCGTCTTTGACCGCGTCTGGACTTGAGTGGGTTGGAGCATATGTCGCAAAAACAAACAGCCAGTGTTCGTAATCGGCGCCTCTCGACGTCCAACCGTACCTCCGAGTCTGACATCTGGTAGACAGATGTTGATGAATATTCACTCAAGCCTTCTTAGCGTATGTGCTTAGGGAAATTGTAACACCGGATTCACCAATGGCTTGAGCCGCAGGGTCTCCAGTGAAACGCACGTTATACACACATATTGTAGCGGCCGATAGAGGTAGAAGTAACACTGAAATAGAATCCTAAAGCCGTGTTTCAGCAAGACAGCAAATGCCCACGGTGAGGGTTTCCAAAGTTCGTACAGAGTTGTCTATTAAGCCATCTGCGTGTGTTTGGATACTGAAGGGGGCAAGCTTAAATGCTGTTCGGAAAATGGGTGGATGGGCAAGTAGGGTTTGTGTCCGTCAGCGAAAGATATCACTGGTGTTTGGCACACTATCATCCTGTCCATGATTTCCGTCGCAAGCAGCAAATGAGATAAGTCTCTGGGGGGTGTCTGAAAACGAGATCGGAGGATCACCAAGTAAAGTTATATGACAAAAGAAGTGAAATTGCGATTGAGTAGTATGGTGTGGTCAAATATAACATGGGAGTAAGGCTTGCAGCCGATACCTCGGCCAAAGAGTTACGACTGCGGTATAAGACAAAATCCATAGTTAATATGCGTTGATGAGTTCAGAGCTATGGAGGCGGAATTGTCATCGGCTGCCCAGGCCGAAGAGAGGGGTTGGCCTGGAAGGTCCCATCTGGAGCCCCTGGTTAAAAAACCTAACACAAGATAGCGCGGCGAACCACGGAGGTCACAGTCCACTGATGGGCGGTGACTAGTAGTTATTCCGTTCCCACGCCCTTCCGATAGAGTCCATCTATCCCCGATGCCCACTGCACCTAACAAGAAGTTGTGAAAGAAACCGCAATAATTCGATGATTCGTCAAGTAAGACGGATCTAGTGTAGTAGAACAGCTCAACTGTGGGGCCCAAGCTCGAAAAGGTTGTTGCGATGCTTGCTTTCAGGTGCCGGGGGTTGGTGACCGAATTTGTCCATACGTATTCAGAATGGAGTCTAGCTGTTCAAGATGCCCAGTACACCTTATCTACCTGCTGTGAGCGACGATCACCAAGGAGATTCATACGCCCGTCCTCGGGGCTTCCCATGGTTTACGAAGACTGATGTCAGTATGATACGGACAGCATGTCAGACGAACGGAATGCTGTCCGGTGGCTCATGTGCTCCAGTTTGGTTATTCGATGCTCTTTTGTGGCGGGGTAACATCCACCATGTTGTAGTACCGTCAAGGAGCTTATGTAGTATTTTATAGATCCGGCTGCTCACCAAGAATCCATCATGTTCTAGAAGCACTATCGCTCAGTATCAGCGACTGCTTATTTGTTCAGGAGAACTTCACTTAGTTCGCAATTAGCCTTCACGTGGAATGCCGTTCCGCAATCCATAGTCTGGGGACGCACGCGGTGGCGTTGAGCTAGCCCACTCGCTTACCCGGGCACCGGCCAGCACAACCACAAATAAGGGGAAATAGCTTTCTGCTAGTCCCAGGTAAAAAGGCTCATTCCATCCCTTCCATCCGTTCCACCAAGTAGTGATCACGGTCTTAGTCACTTTGAATTTATGTTCTCGACGATGGTAACTATATTCAGAGGCAGGTGGGACTCATCGACCCTTACTCATAAGGTCTACGGATGGGACAGAAATTCAACTGTCGCAAATGCACAGCTCCGCAACACACCTGTTCACAGCAAATCCTCATAGCTGCTGCGACTGGATTCCTCTGTTCTTTAGATTCTCTCAGCTGAGCAAAACTAGGCGATCTGTTCGCCAATGCTTCCCAGTAGGCGTTCTGCACACTCCCCACGTCCAAAAATTCTGTTAAGTATCTTGAAGTTACGAGTGTATGACCTCTGGGCAAATGACAAAACAAAAGGGTTACACATAACAGCATGATCCAAGTCCAGGTGGTTGCTCCAAAATTCACGACAGTCTTTAACAGTGGCACCACTTGTTACCGGTTGCTACATGATCGAGTTGTGTCCATGGTTGAGAAGCACAGATAGGTCTCTATGTAACACAATACCTCTTCGTGTGTTAAAATGCGGTGTCCGAAATATAGAAATTATGAGATGCGCATAGCTGCAACAGTCTTTCGCCATTGTCAGGGCGTTGTGCCCGGACATCAAACATACCACCCAGCCACTTCTCGTGTGAATAAAGACAAAATTCAGCATTAAAATCTCCGGTGAGTATGATATCAGTGTTTAGTTGACTTCAGAAGATTGGCAGGAGCGTCGTAAAAGGCATCCTTGGTAGCATCCCGACAGTGATCTGTTGGAGCGTACGCCAATATAATAACGCTTTTCTGGTTTACACTGACATGTTGACCGACGTATTCAGTCTAACAGCGCACAAGCCGCTGTCCAATGGAATCTAATCGAGCGAACACTGTTCTGCTTTGGAACTCGGTGCGATTCCCACTCCAACTTGAATTCGAGATTTAGCTTCGGCGTCACCACATACCCTGATGAAGTGCTTGCAATGGCAGCTATTTAGAAGTGAACCCAAATAAATAACGGCACTAAAATCGAAGATGTGCGTCTCCGAGACACAACGCACATCAAGCGCAAAGTCCGAAAAGGTATTTTTCGAAGCAATTGCTGATCAACTATTTGGAGAGTGTGGACATAGAAAGCACCAAAGTTTACTGGTTGTCATGGCGTTAGAAAACAATTATCGCCCAACAGTACAAAGGCAGGAAAATTGAGGATTAAAATAGGAAAAAGTGATAATGAGTGAATAATGACACTGTCGGGAGAACGATATTAATACTTCCCGGTAGTTTATATGATGGAAGGGGTCTGGCTTGAGGGACCTCAAGAGAACCCGGGCCGTATATTGATTTAATGACGCACCGTTATCCGATGATTTCAAGGAGATCAACAATAAAGACCGAAAACGGTGATAGACCCAGGACTGAGTCTGGAGGAAGTCAGCGGGACAACTCTCGTCAAGGAGAGAGTCCCATCTACCATAACCGAGTAATTGCGATTGCGGAGGAAGTTATATATCCCCGTTGGAACCGGACCGATGATGCCAGATTTCACGAGCTTGCTTAAGAGCCTTCCATCTGGAACTTTGTTAAAAACTTTCCTTAAGTCTACAAAAATGACGCCTAATCCCCTGTGACTAGCCCAGGTCTCAACCTAACATTTTCTTGCTAGTCGTGGGATGGTCACACAGGAGTGGCCATTTCGAAAACTATGTTAGCATGTGTTGCAACTCATTTGTTCGAAGATACGTACCGAGCTTCTTGTCTAGAAACGCTTCTCAATCTTCTCAACAACAGAGGTGTAGTGACCAGTTTTTCTATGAATCCTGGTCACAACCGTGTTTTCTTGCTTTTTTTGTACGCATGATTCTGTGTACGTCTGTTATGGGAGGCCTGATATGAACTCAGTGCTACTTTATTCAATCGTGCAACTAATTGAACGCAGCGAATGCTTGCTTCTTCCTAACGACCCATCTACTATTCCGTTATTCAGGGTCGTTTAACCCGGACGTTTTCGAGCGTTGTTTAACGCACTCGAAGGATCCACGCACTTTTGAGTGTTCCCGAGTGGGCTGTACCCCACCTCGCGCTTCTTTTCTTTATCCTCTTGGTTGCTGCCGTTGGATTTCCAAACATTGCCGAAAATATACGTTTTTTTTTTTCGAAACCCTACTGCGTTTTTTAGTTGGATACCTGCTGGGACTACATTCCGACTGCTTTTCAGGGAAGGTGTTTTAAATTGTTAGTAGGCGAGGATCAAGGGCATACCCATTTTTTTACTATAGATCTATGATCCTACCTCGAGGTAGAACTCACAGGCTGATAGCTGACTGGCAGCTTGCGGCTGCCACTCTTATGCATGAGACAGCCGGGTGTTTTTTTCCAATCCGCTGGTACTCGACTTGGCTGCCAAGACGAGTTTAACATTCAAGCCCTAGTTGGTGCAATTTTCCTCTATTGTAGAGAGGTCGAGAGTGGATACCTCACGTGAAATCAGAAAACTTGAAGTCGAAGCGTTGAAGGCCCCGGGCTTATCGACGCAAGAATCTGGACACTCTGGCTCCTGGCCGTCACTTGTCCTGTGAATTGAACTGAATTGAAGCCAGCTGGAATCAACTTATGTCGCAGAAACTTCCGAAAAATGGACGTGGGGAAACTTCGTGGCTACTTGGAAATGCAGTCTTGGGCGAACTATACCCCACTCTGTGGTTGATCTCTGTGAGAAGCTTACTGCCATCGTTTCTGCAGCCGTAGGTGAATCTACACCATTATCGGGCTCCAAACGGAATGAGCCTCCAAGTCAACTACGCTCTAGTACACTTAAATTCATTCTGAGGAAGCAGAATGCATGGACGTGCTATCGATTATCAGGATCGGAAGCTGGCCAAAAAAGATACGCTGCCCTAAGGAATCGGTGTACATCGCTAATTCGATGTGACCGTCTTCATTACCAACAACGTCTTACAGAACGGTTTATCGCTGACCCAAACAGCCTTTTCCGATTTGTTGCATCAACTCGCAAGGCAAAAGTCGGAGTTCCACAATTCTTGGGTCCATCAAGCCTTACTAGCTCTGATACGGAGACCGCTGATGTCCTTGCTGAGTTTTACAGCAGTGTTTTTGCGCAGACATTATCAGTTCCTCAGATTCGTCTTGACACTGAAGTTAATGGCACTTGCACGGTGGATACTTCCTCCACGGCGGTGCTAGCTAAACTCAGGTGCCTTAGGGACAGCTCTCCTGGCCTCGATGGTATACTACCCAAGGCCTTACGGGAAGCGGCGGAACAGCTTGCTGACCCACTTAGCTTACTGTTTACACAATCCGTCTCCCAGGGAACAGTGCCCAACAGTTGGAAACTCGCGAGCATTACACCCGTTTTCAAGGGTGGTAGGCGAAATTGCCCCAGTGACTACAGACCAATTGCGTTGCTGTCATGCTCTTCAAAAATTTTAGCGGCGCTTGTATACGACTCCCTTTACAAGTATCTCACCTCTCGTGAGTTCTTCTCTAATGCGCAACACGAAGTTCGCAAGGGCCGTTCGTGTACCACTAATCTGCTGATAGCCACCGACCAGTGGACGAAAGCAGTTGATCAGGGTAATGGAATAGACGTTGTCTATCTCGACTTTGCTAAGGTATTCGACCGCGTGGATCATTCTGTTTTGATCGGCAAACATTCCCATTATGGGGTGCGAGGCAACCTTCCCCAGTGGCTTGTGTCGTATCTTGCTAACCGTCTATACAGGGTGCGCGTTAATGGTGTTTTCTCTACCTGCAAGCCAAGCCTCAGTGGAGTACCCCAGGGTTCAATTCTTGGCCCGCTGCTATTTTTGGTATTCATCAACGATCTCCCACTCTCAATCACCTCTCCGTTACTACTGTTTGCGGACGACGTCAAAATTTGGCGAGCCGTTAACACAACCGATGATTCTATCATCCTACAGAAAAACCTTGACACTCTTTTCAATTGGTCTCGAGTGAACCGACTCCAATTTAATGCTAATAAATGCAAAGTTATGCACATTCGCGGTTCTATGAAAACCACTTATTACCTCGACGGAAATCCGCTTCAGGTGGTTCTTATTGAGAAGGACCTAGGATGCACTGTTTCGCACACCCTCTCGAGCTCTGTGAACGCTGAAACAAATGCAAAAAAGGTTAGCAACATCCTGGCGTTATTGAAACGCCTCTTCGGCCAGTTCAACCCTAATTGTGTTCAGCTTCTTTATAACAGTTTCGTTCGACCTCATCTGGAGAATGAAAATGTAATCTGGCCACCGCATCTCCAAAAGGACAAGTTACTCCTGGAGACGGTACAGCGGCGAGCCACTAAGGCAGTCCGGGGCCTGAAAACTAAACCATATGAGGAAAGGTTGAAATCTTTGAACATGTACTCCTTAGAGTACCGACGGCCTCGAGTCGACTTGGTATTAACCTTTTTGATAATGCAGTCCCTGGAACACCCTTGCCGCCTGATGCTCAACAAGGGGAATGGCGTGACACTGAGGGGTCACCCCCTTAAACTAGAGATCCAACATAGCAGACCTGAATGCAGACATAGCTTCTTCTCATTGCGCGTTTGCAAGGCTTGGAATGCTCTACCAGACCATGTTGTTTCCTCCAGCTCTGTAGCAATTTTCAAGGCTCGCCTTGACCAACATTTATTGCATTAGTTCAGATACTGCACCTCTTTTTCCCATTTCAGCCTGTTGCTGAGGACTTCGAGATTCTACGCATCGAGATACGGAAACCTCAAAAACTCAAACTTCCTACTTCCGTTTACAACCCATTGAACCATTGACTCCATATAAAGATGCTTCTTTATACAGTACACTTTTCTTCTACGTTTCCAGTATCGGTACCGCTTTACACCTAAAGATACATAATGCTAGAAAGCTTCAACCTACTAGTTCTGCCTACAATACACTGATGCACTCAAACATGAGTGTACACATGTGGTCCGAACAACAATAATAACAAACTATAAGCAATAATAACCATTTCGAAATAAAAAATTGCCGGTTTTATTGAACGTCGTGGTGTGAATAAAACATCAGCACCGCGGACATATTCCTACTTGAAAAAAACCACATCCACAATGTGCAACGTACGTGTAAAGCAGCGGAACATTTATTTATGGCGCGCAAACGATGCCACAAGTACTTTTGTTCAAGTTCAAGTTTAACTAGCACAGAACGAAATGGCTGTTTCCAATCCAGCGTCCAGAATATTTGCACCGAAATGCCAGAGAGCAACACCCACAGCTATGACTGTCCCACTTGGAAAGGGATTCATGGATATTCCAGGTTCCACTTCAGTTCAGTTCAGTTTTTCGATTTCCAAGCCCGTTTTGATTATCGGGTTATCTATGTGGGCAAGAGGAATGAGTGATGGGAGAATGAAAAACATCATCGCAAACCTCAATGATTGTTTAAACACATGATAATTGGTATAGGCTTTCTTCACACTACGAATTCCTGGCGTTGGAAAGAAGTATTCATTATTGGAATTGCGCATTTAAAGAAAGCTCAAGTCTCCGTTCGAAATATTGAGAAAATATAGAGAAAGCCATTCTTGTGGATTGGAGGCTGAAAACTGCAATATCGATGCCATGTATTCGAAGCACCCGGGACGACTTATGAGCGCCAGAAACATTAACGAAAGGTGCGCGAGCTGTCAAAAGTGCTGCGTGACGATTTATTGCCTAAGTGAGCTAAATATGGGCCGGTACACTTGTTTTTTTCCTTCCAATTGAGATGTTTATTTTTCGTGAGACATTTTCCTTAATCGATATTAACAGCGGTTGAATCTTAGGGAAAATTCTTGTATGGGTCCAGGAAAAGTTATTCAAGTAGTCAGCCGGAAAGTTGGCGGTTGCGGCAATAACGTGTTACCTGGAGGTCAGTGACGAGAGTATACAATGTGATGGGTGTGCGGAATGGTTCCACCGTCGGTGTGGCAAGCTTTCGAAAGGCGCTTTTAACTTGTATGTGGTTCATAAGGAGCTGTTTTTAGTTTGCGGGTCATGCATAGGCAAACTTCAGGATTGTGCTTCTGTTGCGTACGCTGGAGTAAACCACGAGGAGGACTCTGTTGGTAGCACGCCGCCTGTTGTTCGCAACGAGGTAGATGATAGCATAAGGGGAGTGACGGATAATGAACCGAATGTTCGAAATATTGGGGGAGAACGCTGCAACAAAGTGAAGGGCCCCGATAGAGTCCAGGGTAAAAAAAAGAAGAAAGGCGGCTACAAAGCTTGACCACTTGCCGGGTTTAGCCAATGAGTTAGAATATAAAACTGCTGAATTAAATGTCCCCGCTGTTAGCAGGGTGAGTTGTAAAAAGGTGACTGTCGTAAGAGGGGACAAAGGCAATACGCGGAGTGGGAAAGGAGAGAAACTAGTAAGTAACCGGAAATCGGTCAAAGACCATGTAGAAGGGGAAAGAAAAGAACTTAAGAAACTGGAGGGGCTGGTTAAAGATATTTGTTCCACGATGGAAGCTCAAGAACAAAGATTTACGGAGGTCTACAGCCAAGGTGAACCTTTGGTCAAAGCATCCCCGAGCCCATTAGGAAAGAAGGTAAAGTTGGAGAAAGAGCGATGAGATTTCACCTGGTGAACCTCCTAAGGCAGGTAAATATTCCTGAGCATGTGGCGATTAAACGAGTAATGAAATTGGATGAGTGGCAGGGTAACACATGGAGTTCCAGGCCTATTTTGACTGAGTTCGCCAACCCCAGGCACCGAGATAGATTCCTGGCGACAGCAGGGTAGATTTGCACGGCCACACAAGATCGAAGTACGGTAACTCCGGACGACTTGGCTGGGTGCAGGAATACTAGCCGTACCAGTGGTGCTGGATCACCAATTGCGCCGCAACAGCGCATTTAAGATCTGGTGCCACGGGTATGGTTAACACGCTTACTCGTGGAACAGGAGACTGGGGAGACGGACGAAAGATTTACACCCATCGTAAAAGCAACTCAACGTAAAGAGTGTGGATCGTTTGACCTGAAGCTATGAAGGAGTGGACAACTTCCTACAAAAAACGGGGGGAGTGCTCAGGTGTAAATAATGAGCCACGCGCCGCCCCTCGAGTAAAAAAGATTGAAACAAGGGGTGGTTGTGAAGTCCCTGAGAAGTCCCTCAGAGTTCGGTATACCAATGATGGTAGTCTGGGGAACAAATGGAGTGAACTCTCGGGGGACTAGGAGAAGAGGATATCGTTGCAGTTACTGATACCTAGTTACGAGAGGATATGACAGTCGATAATATATACCCACTGGCATATACGATCCACAGGGTGGACGGACAAAATGGCAGAATGGGTGGGGGTGTTTTGCTGTTGATAGCACAGCATTATGGGCAGCGCCAAGAAGAGAAGTTTAATGGGGGAAATATTCCATTATTAAGCTGTTCCTTGATAGACAGCAAAACAACGTTGCTGCTCTTGTGCATTTACAGAAGCCCCTCTTCCAGTCGACAGGAGGATGAGCAGCTGCTCAGTATTCTTAGAAGACAAACAAGCACGTCACAGCGGCTCCTCATTGTAGGGGATTTCAACGCTCCAGAAGTGGACTGGAGATTGATGCATGCTGCCAGTGGTACATTTGGTGAGGCATTGTTGGATCTTCTAAACGAGAAGGCCTTACTTCAACATGTCAATGAGGTCACTAGGTGGAGAGAAGGTCAAACTGCTACAGTTTTGGATCTTGTTATAAAAAGAAATCCCAACGACGTTTCGGACTTGAAGGTCGGAAACCCTTGGGCAAGAGCGACCATGGAATCATACATCTGAGATTTGGTTGTGCCTACGCTACCCCCCTCCCTGTCAAATATCGTAGATCCCTTAAAAGCATGAATGTACAACAACTAAGGTCGGATGCGAGAAAGGTGAGTTGGATAGACTGTCATGGTACCAGTGGTTTCAACAGTGCTCGGGCCATAATTCAGGATAATATTATACAGCTAACTGACACGCATGCACCACTAAAACGCAGCAGACACAAAAGTAAGCCTATGTGATGGAAGAGTAGGGTCGAAAAGGCACTGAAACGCAAAAAGAAAGCCTGGGCTGTATACAAACAGTCTGGGGGGTAAATCAGGTTTTGCCGGTATAAGGCGGACAGAAATTGATATCCTGGAGTACAAAATACATGCAGGAAGAAGTTCGAAATGAATTTGGCAAAGGACCATAATGAGAGCCCTAAAGCTTTCCTTAGCTATGTCCAGGCCAAAGGGGCTATTAGGAGAGGACTGAGTAGTATTACTGATATTGACGGCAATGTTATCCAATCACCACTACAAAAAGCAGAGGTTTTCCGCTGGTATTTTGCGGCAGTATATATTCCGGACTCTTGATCTACCACAGTGGGATTCAGCACAGGGACTGCAAGAGGGCCAATGATGGAGGAAGTTGAAATAAGACAGGAGGAGGTTAAGGATAAATTTGATAAGCTAGACGTGAATAAGGCGATGGGGCCGGACTGTATCCATTCAAGGATACTAAGACCTCTTAGTAATGTTTTACAGTAGCCTCTCGCCGTGTCGTTTAATTTTACCCTACAGAAGGCCATCATCCCAGATGACTGAAGGAAGGCAGGGGTGTTACCCATACATAAGGGGGTTTAGAAGTACGAGGTGGGCAACTATCGACCAGTATGTCTCACATCAGTTGTCCTGAAACTACTGGAAGGAATTATTTAATATAGGATTACCAAACACCTTATTGAAAATAGGCTTCTCTCTGCAGATCAACATGGATTTGTGAGGCATAGGTTCTGTCTCATCAACGTGACTTGCTCCCTCGATGAGATCACAGAGAGGTTGAATAGGGAGAGAAAGTTGAGGTTTGCTACTTGGACTTCAGGAAGGCATTTGATTCCGCGAACCACCGATAGCTGGTTCTCAAATTAATGACTTTTGATCTTCCTTCAAGACTGGTAGGATGGATACAGGACTTCTTGAGAAATCGCACCTTCCACGTAGAGGTAGCAGGGAAGAGGTTCACAGAAGGTGCAGTAGTTAGTGGGGTACCTCAGGGATAAGTGCTTGGACGACCACTATTTTCAATGTTCATCAATGATCTCACCAAAATCCCGAAGTGTTCCTGCTACATCTTCGCTGATGATGTGAAGGTTGTAAGAAATCCTGATAACACGAGTATGCATGAGGACTTGAATACTGTTCCGGAGTGATCAGATAAATGACGCCTACCCTTGAATGTAGACAAGTGTAATCAGGTGCTTGCTGGGGGACAGCCAGGTATTTTGGCAAGGAGAGGGAGGAGAAAGAGCTGAGGAAGGTAGAAACAACTATGGGCCTGGGATTGTTCATGGAAGGAAACTTCAGTTTCCAAACAGTGTATAGAGGCGGCGCGATAAGGTAATACAGCACTGTATATGCTGAGGAAAACGTTCGCGTCAAGGAGCCCGGAGATGTTGTTGCCGCTTTAAAAAGCTATTTTTAGGCCGCATCTGGAATGCTGTGTGCAGGCTTGGAACCCGCATATGGTAAAAGACGTGAAGTTACTTGAAAAGATTCAGAGAAGTTTTACAAGGTTGTTTGCGGGAATGCGAGAAAACTCATATGAAGGCAGGCTAAGAAAACTTGATCTTGCTCGAAGGGGGTTAGGGGAGACTTAATAGAAACCTTCTAGATTCTCAAGGGAATAACCGGAGTTGAGGCGATACCTCTGTTCAGCCTACATACAAACTCACACCTCCTAGGCCACAGTCTCAAATTGGAGAAGAAGAGGGTTGCTACGTCGATTAGGGCTAACTTCTTCATATGTCGAGTCGTCAACTGTTGGAACATGCTTCCACAGAGTGTAGTATCCTCAAATAGCGTATCAGAGTTCAAAATTAAACTAGATGAGTGCTGGCCATCTTTCTTCCCGGACCTGTTGTGAGGATTTAGTTAAGAGGAGTTTCCAAAGTACTTTCCTTGTAGTAGATTTAAGTTAGTCAACTTTTCATCTCTATTTGCCATTATTGTTATCTCTTTCAAATCTTATTCATTGCTTTTATTTTATTTACAAAGTTAGTTTTATCATCTCAGAGTATAAGTTTTAGGAATCAAACCCTTATTGGTCTTACACTTAACCCTTGTTTCAGGTCATTTCAATGGAAGGATAAACTTGTGTGTATTGGTGGTAGCTGTGAACTTGTGTTCTGATGGCACTGATAGCCTAAACTTCTCAGCTTTTATCTGGTGGCCCTCATACTAACTTATAGAAGTGAAGAAACTCTTCTCATCATCGTCGCAGCACTGGGAGCCCTAAGAAGCTCACTGGTGCAAGAAACTGGACAATTTCTGGCTAAAGTCGTTCCGTCTTAGAAGCTGAACTGATCTGAGGGACCTCAACAATTATGTAACAAGGGTCCTAATTATTAGGTTCCATAAACTCTAGCTTTTTTCTTTTCTTTTTTTGTTATCACGTTCCGTAATGTCCAGGATCACCTGATCATCTCGCAAAGTTGCTGATAATTTTCCGTGGGGTAGCCATTGCTGCTCTCTGTAAGTGGAGGAGACTGATATTTGTTGACACGTGCAACGCTCGTTTCATTCGAAGTGCAGTAAACTAGAAGATCGTGCTTACATGCAATATGCGGGAATGTAGGTTCTGAGATGGGTATGCCCCGTTTGTATCGTTTGTATCCTGGGGCATAAGAGTCTAGGCAATCATTAGTCACGAAGGACAGTTTAAGTCCAGAGAACGAAAATGAGGGTTCGCCTAGTAGTGGTTAACATGAGCATGAACAAGCTAAAAGCCAGGTGGGGGAAAATGCGCTACTAGTCGGTCGCGCCCCGAGATATTATGATCGGGTGAAGGCTGGTGAAGCAGGAAAAACCTTCGGGGACATCATGGGATGGAAAATGTTAAGAAATCGGAAGGGATAAAAAAGAGGTCTCAAAAGGAAGAGGAGAAAGAGTAAAGCATCTCCCACCACCAAACTGGCCAATGTACTGGATGCCTTGACAGCTCTCCAGCAGACGGTTGATAAACAGGTATGGGTCTTTAAATCACTAACGGAGGGTAGATGCTTCATGGACAGGACCATCGCACGCTTGGAAAAGGCTAGCTAGGTTGCCAGCGGTAGAGGGCGAAACGTGGTAATTCATGGAACGCCAGAACCGGTAATGAGGGAAGGCCGGCAACGGGAGCAGCCATGCGATACCATGTGGTCAACCTGTTGCGAATTGTAAACATCCCAGAACATAAGGGGATTAAGAGGGTTCTGAGGTTGGGGAAATGGCAGAAAACTGACTCGAGTTTCAGCAAACCTAGACCTTTGTTGGTTGAGTTTGCTAACCCTCAACATAGACACACTTTCCTGTCACCTGCAGGGACAATCAGAGACTATACGGAAGGGGAAGTGTAGTAACCTCAGAAAACTCATCTAAGACGAGGATGGATGTAGAGTTTACAGCGGGACAGCCAACTAAAGTTTTAACCTCACTCAGGCTGCACGTCGAGAAATTCTTCACATGTGCTCCAAACGAATGTGGTGTCCGGGGTGCTTCCTTCAAAGCTAGCACACTGTGGCGTCTGTCCGGTAGTTTCCGAGAGAGTGGACGCGAAGACTTGACAGGGGCAAGCAAATCAGAGCATATTATAATAGGTGTTACCTCTTGGAGGAAGCGTCAGCGAACCCTCTATTTACAACTCCAACTTCATCCCCTCTCGAGTAGGATCACCTGAATAGAACATTCCCGTGAGTATGCTGCCACAGACATATTTGGTCCTCATCTTCCCTTAACAGTGCAGGCATTCTATCAACCGACGAGGCCTTTTCAGCGACTGTGAGTCAGGTTAGGTCAGATCACGGGACTTGCGGTGATTGCAAAGACGGTTCCGCTTTCTTCCATTTGTTAGTTACATGGACCCCACTGTGCATAGTGGAGTTGCTGCGAAATACTCCAATGGAAGATGAAATTCCGACTTTTTTAAATGTAAAACCTAGGACATCGTGAAGGTGTGCACCTGTTGACGTGCTGATGCTTGACTGGTGTGATACGGAGACTGATCATACTGCGTTTCCTGTCAGTGTGAATGTGCTCAATATTGTTCTAAGGGTATGGATAAAGGAAAAACGATAATTAATCCTGGTTGCCCTGAACAATGAAAGTAAATCATTTTTCGATTAGTACAAGATAGGAAAAAGGTTGTTCTAACATTTGTCTGGCTCTCTTTTGAATACATTTACCCTGTAGGCCTCAACAATTTCGGAGGCAATTTTTTCCACGAGTTGTCCACCAGGTTAGTTAAGAAAATTAAGTCGAACAGCCAATTGTGATCTTGTTTTCTGATCGTGAACCTACGACCCCCTAAATCTCTGTCCAGACACATCACGAAAAAACATGCCGGCGAATTGTGCCAGTGTAGTGGGTAATCTTGTACATATGAGTTAGGTCTCCTCCTACCCGCCGGCGTTCGAGCGAGAGTAAGTTCAACTAGCTTAGTCGGTCTTGGTAGTTTAGACTCTTCATACCCCATGCCACACGTGTGGCGAGCTTTTGTACCTTTCCGAGGACAGCTATGTCCTTTTTGAGATACGGTGACCATGCTTGAGCACAATATTATAAGTGGTGGGCGAACAACGGTGGAGTAGAATGGGAGGAACGCTGCTGGACATGGGTTGGCGATCGCAGATTTCAGCCGATATAAAACCCGTTGTGCTTTTGTCGCGGCTGCGGCACACTGAGTAGATGGAGCAAACGTGCTAGTGACTTGGACACCTAAGTCTTTCGTTTGCTAGTTCTACTGTCCGTTCTTGTGCATCCACTATATATCTGAGGATCGACTGGGAAGCAATAGCGAGGATATGACTTTTGAGAGTATTCAACGGTAAATTCCACCTTAATATCTATTCGCAGATCTTCAGACTGTCTTCCTGGAAGGCGTGCAAGTCCGACGCATTTCCCATCAGCTTTATGTCGTCTACATACTGGTAACAGGGGCTAACCAGGTTGTCGGTCAAGTCATTTATGTATGCCAGATAGAGCAGAGGGACAACGGTTAACCATTGAGATACTCCGCTTAACGGAGAACCCTCGTCCGACAGTACTTCTCTCACTCTCACTCTACACGATCTTCCGACTAGAAACGCCCAGATCCATCTACATATTCTAGGGGATATTCCAGCTTCTCGTAGCTTCCAGCCAAAAGGCCTGTGGTTGACAGAATCGAAAGCTCTCTGGAAATATAGATAACACACCACGACTAATCCCCCTTCACCCAGCCTCTCCGTGACAGTGTCTAAAAACGTCAGCAGATTGGCAAGACAAGATTTACCTTTTAGAAAGCCAGGTTGGAAGCTTTTAAAAATGTCTGCTTGCAGAGAAATCTGCAGATCCTCCCTCGTAATATGCGTAAGAAGATTTTGCTGATGACACTAGTTAGACTTCCTGGTATGTAATTTCCGACCATCTTATAGTGGTTTGTTTCCAGTCTTTCACAAGTACCCCTGTTTTCAATGTGAGAATGAACAGTTGAGCAAAATGCGACGCCAGCAATTTGTCCAAAGGTTTTAATATAGTCGGGTGGATGTGGTCCGGTCCTGTAGGCTTCGTGCTGTTTAGCTGGTGCATCGCTCGCTCAACTTCATGCGGCGCAATGTTCTGATCCACCATGGTAACTCTCACGGCGTTAAAGTGAGGCTCAGGTGCTCCATTGTTTGAGCGATAAACACTTTCAAACTGTGCTAAGAACGCGCCTGCCATGCCTTTG
>JTDE01000725.1:96236-115131 GCA_014338405.1 Paragonimus skrjabini miyazakii
CTTTGTCAGTTGCTATAATATCTCCGTTATATGAAAGTGTTGTCCTAATTTCCCTCCTTAGAGAGGACCTGGACCGAGCATAGCCGTGAAACCTCTTCGGGTTCTGTTTAATATCGCGTGCTAGGTCGAGTTCGTAGACCAAACGAACATTCCTCGCCACATTAATTGCTTTGTTCCGAGCTGTTTTGCATATCATGAAGTTTTTAGACCCCTTTTGCTGGATATACATCTTCCAGGCCGCGTACTTGCGTTGGAAAGCTCTCTTGACCCTGGGGAGAACCCATGGCTTCCGACCCCTTCCTCTGGTTGTGTCTGAGGGACCATTTTAACCGTAAGAGCCCAGAGGTTATCAATGTAGTTTGCCCACAAACTCTTGACGTTCCCTGTAAAAACTGTTGGGTTCCAGGTGATTTTATCAGCTTCCAATATGAGTTCTTTGTGGTCGAATCGATGAAAAAATTGCAGTTTGTGTGTCTGTTTCACTATCAAAAAATAAAGAACATTTGAGCGAAAAATAAATCCTCTTGTGGTCACTCATTCTGAGTGGTGTTGCAGGCTACACGTTAGTGATGTTGAGGCTATCTGACCACGCCGGGATCTCGTGGCCACTCTAACGTGCTGTGTTAGTGTGAAATTGCTAACTAGGTTAAGCAATTTTTTATTAAACCCCTACTACTAACAGATCCTAACCGCCAGTTGATTTTAAGAGCACTAAACTCTGCGAAACGAGCACGCGATAGCCTGATTGACAAACCGACTGGAATAATTCCAGAAATGCTTCGTCTTCCTCTGGTTTTGCACCCGGACTTCGATACACTTTGAAGGCCATCAATGAGGGTTGACCTGGAGAAGGCTGACAGCGGTCTGAATGCTCACGCAACTGCAGTTACAGTCCACTTCTGATCAATAATAGGCAGCCGTCTCCAACGGCATTGCCACGGTCTCCGCGGTACCATTGGAACCTACGCACCCAATCCCTAAAATCTATTTTTTATTTCAGCTATGTTTCTGTGCGCAAGCAAGTATCTACGGAGTGAATCGCAGTCTGCAACCGATCCCTCTTATTAAACAGGAGATTACAGCATCACTTCTCATCATTCGGTAAGAAATGTATATTGTTTACAATGACCCGACATATTTAATTTATTATTTTACGTGTTTGTCTTTCTTAAGCTACATCCGTATTATTATTTGAATCCGCACATCATTTTGAACCCGACTTGTGTACTCAGGATATCATACCACACATTCTGGATTTCGCACTGAAACTATCCGGTAATAACGTGATGCTTGGATTTGACTTTGTCCAGACTTAACATCACACCCCAGCTGCACCGGGAGATTTTCCAAAAACAACGATTACCATGCCACTTTTACTGTGTGGATTTTTCCGTACATCATTCGGGCCACGTAACGCGGTACCAACGTTCCGAAGTTTCACTGAAGAAGTTTTACGCTAATAAGATTTCGCGTATGCTTTCTTAGACGATGTCTTAAAACATCAAATACACGTTCACACGGTTTCCCAACGACTTCAAAATTGCGGTGGTACTATAGCATTATCCAGCTATTTCTATGGCGTTTCAACGATAGACTTTTTGGGTAGTTTGCCAGTCCGTCAAATGTATCAGCGACTGATACATGGGTTCGAGGCAGAGGTCCAAGGTGCACGGATTTAGTCGGTTTTTCTTGCTCGGTGTCAAGCGGATATTTGTTTATCTGCATGGCGATCATTGAAAACAAGTTGTAGCACCGCACCTGAAGATTACAATGAATGCCAAGAACAAAGTAAGGTTACTTGCATAGTTAGATCTTTGGTATATGAGAATCGCTCTAAAGCGATCTCTAGAAGCGCCGCTCACGACCTCGGAGGGAAGACTGTTCTAATAACCCTGTAGGAAATAGCTGTTGCCTGAAGACGGTCGGACGACGAAGTTCGGAAAGCTTCCTGTTGTGCCCTCGCCGACTGTCGTCATTCGCTATGATAAGGGATTGTTCAACGAAACCTATCTTAAAGAAGTTTGTGAGAATCCAATCACTGTGGAGTCGCCGAAATTCAAGTGGATATAGATCAACAATTTCAGGTCGGGACTCGTACGTGACATTTCTTGGGCCAGTGACTAGTTTGGTATCCACGCGCTGAACACGCTCAACAGCTAATATACCTTTCTTCAGGCAGGTACACATGACCTGATTTGCACATTTGAGGAGCCGCCTTATATACACCCCGTGAAGCGTTTGAAATGCTTTCTTGCCTGTGTGGGGAAAGTGCGCATAATCATCCTAAGAGTGACACATCTCTTTCTTTCTGCCATTTCATGGTGATACACGAAATATGAGTTGGACGACAACCAGATGCCCAGACCCTACTTCTGATCGATTTTCATGATATTTACCTCACCGAATGCAATATGAAACACGAAGGTGTTGTCATAGTCTCCACCGAATGACTTACGTGAGCACGTATTTTCATTTGGTGGGAGACTCCAATTGTCCGACCAGCGCTTAATCACGTCAAGATCATTCTTTAGTGCACTGGGATCAGCAGCATTCCAGATTTGTAGGTCATCGGCATATAGAAGGGCATTGTTAAAGACACGTCCCGGAAGGTTATTGATGTCCATCAGAAGTAACAGGGGATCTAGCACAGACCCTTGACAACTTCCACAAAAATGAAAAAGGGAGATGAAAGATCTGATCTGGTTTCAACTCTAAAATTATCGTGGAGAGACTTAATCCAGCAAGCAACCTCTCCTTGAAAACCATAGGTTTGTGCTTGCGTTTCAGGGGGTCGTGTGGGATGCGGTCAAAAGCCCTGGCAAAATCAAAGAAGATACCATCTGAGATGAGGCCCTCGTCAGACGACACAGGAAAATGAGTATATTGGTTATGTATGAACGGTTATGAAGCAGGCCATGCTAGAAAAAATAGAAAATATAGTTTGATGAGAAACTTTTGAGGATGACACGCTTTAATAGGCGCTTCATTGTTTTGTACGGAATGCTAGTAAAGCTGATTGGCCGACAGCTAGCCGGAAAGTGCCACTCGCCCGCTTTAAATATGGATGTGACCGTCGCCTCTTTCCATGCATTGGGGAGAATGCCAATGGTCAAATAGTTTATAAAGGGGTTCTGTCAGACTAACGGCTGCTTATTTGAGAATTCTGGGATGGACCTGCTCAAGACTAATCAGTGCATCAGGTGTATGAATTAACCTTAAATGAAAAGTCTTAAACATCCAGCACTGCAGACCTAGCAGTAACCAGTGTTTGCCGGAAATTCTGCAGCAGAGGAATAGTGTGTCAATCCGGTGGTGCCACATTGTAGACTGCAGACTAGTACTCCCCGGATAACTCGGCCACAACTAGGGGTCAGATGGGTTCCCCCGTCGAGCAGTCGCAAAGAAGGAGCCGAGGGTTTATGCTTACTTAGTTGCTACATTTGCTTAAACAAGACGATTTTGTTCCTGCGGGCCCCGAGGAGGACATTTTCTTGTACGAGTTTGGTATTTGCGCGAATTCCCCGCATCCACCTACTTCGAATTACGTGGAACGCGCATAGGTCATCCGAGTTTCCCGTAAGATTATCCCCCGCGAATAAATTGAAGCGGTCATCGGGGAGGTGACATTCTGAGCGGAAGCGGCGGCCGATAAAAGAAAATGCTTTGTTTGCGCGGTACAAATCAGTTATCCGCTTTCTGAACCACGCTTTGGGACGTGCTGTGGTTCTTGTCCTAGGAGACATAATCAAGAAGAAGTAAACCTAAGTAGCTTTTCGGGCCGTTAAAGTTAGCCCGGTCAAAATTTCGAACTGTGGACTTTTTAATGGCTGTTGTAACCAGTAACAGATGGGATCAATTATGAGCGGAGATTTGTCACTGCATCCAAAGGGTCTTTTGATGACCATTCCGTCTACCAGAGGCTCTCGTTAGTGATATCTAGTTCGAGCAGAGAGGGAGTCTGACCAAAAGGATGCTGAACTGGAGTGTTGACATGCTGTGTTCACGCTCTCCGTCGTAATAGCGTCGATAAGGAAGCCGAGAATCCGCTTTCGCCGTCCTAATGAGAAACTGATGCCTTGTCTGTCATGGGTGCATTAAAGTCGCCCACAATAAGTATATGAGTAAAGCCTTGTAGCCATAGGAAGTTGCCTAAGCTTACAAGAAGAGTGCCATCGTCGGAGACCTGAGAAAACCAACGCCATCAAATATTTCCCATTGCTGTCCACAATGAAGTAGCTTCATTAATTTCTCGCCGCATTATTTCCAACCGCACGAATATGCCCACCTTTTGGCATGCACTCGATAAGTTCAACAAAACCGGCACGTCGACCACAGAGGCAGAACAAGGGTTCCGGAATGCTTAAATATCCTTCAGTAATGCTGTAAAATTTCATTATTTGCATTCGGATTCCAAACCCGTCAGTTTCCTATGACCGATGCGTCCAATCCATCAGTTGGTGGTGCCTTCCAGCAGCCTTTTTCCTAGAAAGCTACGGCCAGGGCAAGCGAAATACTCCACAAAAGGGCGTAAAAACGGCTTTCTACCTTATCGTCAGACAATTCCGCAATTTACTGGAAAGTGGGCACTTCACTATCCTTACTGATCACAAACCACTGGTGTACGCTTCCCGTGCCAAGCCGAGCGTACACTTGTCAGCAGTGGTACGACACCTCGATTTCCTCCAGTCGAAAATAAGGTATATTAATGGCAACATTCGTCGGATTTACGGTGTATTGAAGGCAACATCAAAATCACAGCCGATGAACTGTCTCGTCCAGAAGTGTATAATATCAGCCCAGCACTGTCTCCGGGTATGACAGAGTTGGTCACATCACGACAACGTGGTGATTCCCTGAAGTGCCTGAATTCATCGCTGAAATTAGTTCCTAACTGCTTTCCCGAGAGTAATGTGTACATTTCGTTTGACACATGCACAGGACATCCACGTCCTAATATTAGGAAATCCCTCAGACGTCTAGTGTTTTAACACATTCACTGACTATCCCACCTGAGTAAGCGCGCCACCGCCAAGCTCATTACCACCCGTTTCATGTAGCCATCAAATATTAAAAACCTACGTCTCCGGACTCACAAGCGCATATCCTACCAGCGAGGCAAGGTCCATTAGGCACACCATCAAGAGTACAGTTGCGTTTTTACCATCCCCTCCGACGCACGTTTTAGTCATATACACACTGATATTGTGCGCTACTCGCCCCTTCAAATGATTTCTAACATATCTCAGCTATGGTCGATAGATTCACCCGTTGGCCCATGGTCGTCCGCATTAAAGGCACTTCAAACAAAACAGTGGTCAAGACACTTGTCCGTCACTGGACCGCGAATTTCAGCGTCTCATAGACCATAACGACGGATCCCGGTACCCACTTTTAATCTGGTCTGTTTCACGGATTAAAGCAACTTCTGTGTTACGTTTACACACCCACAACAGCGCACCATTCTTGTTCAGATGGATATACGGAACACTTCCATCGCTGACTGAAAGCGTCAATAGCAGCTTAGTCGGATGGTACAAATGGAATGAATTACTTCCACTAGTTTCGTTTGGTGTTTGTTGTACCATTGGAAAGGATATTAACAGCACTGCGGTGGGACCGACCTGTGAAACTAAGCTCCGCTTTCCTGACGAATTTGTGTGTCCTGCAGCTACCACATCCCTGTCCGTTGGCTGTGTGGTGCAACGTTTGGAACACCTAATTGACGTTCGTTATATACACGAACATCAGTATTGGGAACAAAAACTACCGCAAGTGAAATCCCGCCCTTTTGTCCTTGTAGGTAATGACGCATCGCGAAAGCCGATGCAACAAGTGTATGGCAACCTGTGCAAGGTAATCCGCCGAATTGACAAATATTATATGGTCGGTAAACACGTTACTACTTCTACGGATTGTCCCAAACTCTCGTTTGCATTTCACAGCTATCCCAGTCCATTATCCCTAATATCCCCAACGAACCCACCCTGTCTAACAGCCCAAGAAGAGGCACCACCGATGTTACTTCTGTAGCTTTCGTCAGTGTGCGTACGGATAAGAGTGTGCATTTTCTCGAACACGTGAGTGAGTATAACCTGTGATTCCTTTTTTATCGAGCGTTTCCTTCTGTTATCACTCACGAACGCCCTGGTGGGGGAATTCATATTTTTGCATATTTGTTATTTTGTACCGTCTCATATGGTTGCGCAATTCTGGTGATTTGCACCTAAAGCATCGTACTTGGAACTAACCTTTCGTGTGTTCTTTGAAGGTATATTTTGCCGTTGTCCGACTTGCCTTTTTCTCGGCTGAGTGAAGTACATCGACTAATACCGGTGTAATGCGCACGCTCATTTTTGTATTTATCGAAGAAGCCAATCTTGCTTTCAGCGACACACCGCTGTTCTCGCCGTCTGCGTGAACGTTAGTCACTTCACAGATCCTGTTCTGTTAGTTTAATGGGCATGAATATCAGGTAGAGTTGTGTTATCATGATTAATGGTCGTGAACCCGGAGAGGATAACCGCAGGAGTAACTGAACTATGACATAAGCAAACCTGATAGGACTTGGAGAGCATGGCTACCAAGGACCAGTAGGAACCTGCGACAAGCGGAACTGTGGCTGTCCTACTTGGACTGGACCGACACCCGAAAAATCTCAAAATTTTTGTTAAACCGCTGAAAATAGTTTTAGGTTTTGCGTACGCGGCCACAACAGTCCTTCGCCGCGCCCACCAATTGAAAGGACAGTTTACGATATGTTTCACGATATGTCTAACCGAAGTACAAGGAACTTCTCACGACGGTCCCAGAAGAATAATGAGAACGTAGGGCTAATGGTAAACAAGGCCGGTTAATTCAAAATCCCCTAATAACTTGCCAGGTGCCGCGAATTAAAATGGGTACATTGATATTTGTTCAGGATAGTTGGCATCTATGCAATCCCAACGACGTGACGATCTTGATGCCGTAACCTATACCTGATTGCCTGGACTAATAATGTTTGACGATACTTGGAGTAAGCTGAACAAGCCGAACTAGTTAGAGCATTGGGTTGATCAATATCAACTGACGCTTGTGGCACCCACCGAAACCTGGATGAAAAGCCCGGTATCGGGAGCTGAACTGTTATTCCTGAATATCACCTCTTCTCTTCCAACGGATCATATGTGCCAGGTGGGAGTGATGTGTTCATACGTATAAGACAGGATAGCCTAGCCACACTCAGTGCGGCGACTGCGGACCCGGATGGCTGTTGCGAAAAGGTGCGGTTCTAAATAAACTGCTTTTCAAGAGTTATGAGACGGTGGTTGTCACTTACAGGAAGACAAGAGGCTCCGTACGTATCTTCAGACAAATGAGTTGCAACAATCATGCCAACATGGTTTCCGTCAAGGCCACTCCTGATTGACCAACCGACGACTGGCAAGAAAATGCTAGGTTGAGACATGGGCTAGTGACAGGCAAATAGACGTCATTTTTGTAGACTTAAGTAAAGTGTTTAACAAAGTTTCAGATGGAAGGCTCTTGAGCATGCTCGTTGCACTTGGCGTCACAGATCCCGTTCCAACGGGGATGTCGGGTCTGTTGATTTGACTAATTTCTGATGTACTATTTTACAGTTTGCCTTGTTTGTTTTAATTAGCGTTGAAAGGTTGCCCGATGTTTTATTATTTTCCTTGAGAATAAGCCGCATGGCATTCAAGGTAAGGTTCTCCGCTGCATCACATCCAGTCTTGGTAACAGGACATTTATAGTCAAGACCGGATCGTGCCTTTTATTTCCTCTTTCGATCTCCGCTAGAGTTCCTCAAGAATCCGTACCCGGTCGGCTGTTGTTTCTAATATACACCAATGACCTTCCCGATCTCAGTTTCAGCAGCTTGTTTCCTTACGTCGTTAATTTAAAAATCTGGAATGCTTGTAATCCTAGTTCATCGTAGACTGACCTTGACCGTATTAAATTCGGTCGGACGACCGTGGACTCCCTCTAAGCGAAAACAAGTGTGCAGACAAGTCGCTAGGAGGAAACTCTGGGAACCTACACCCGATTCATGTTGTACAAAGTTTAGTAGATATCGTGATAGTTGGCCTTAATAAAACCCAGGGGTTTGGCTGTCGACTAGTTTATCACCACCAGATGGCCACCAAAAAAAGATTCGAGACTCTTGAGACGATAAAAAAGAACCTTTTACCGCATAGACAAGCGTGCCATTCAGTCGTTCTACGGGGTCTACATATGACCACTGCCTGAGTATGCTACTCAAGTTGTATACGCCGGCTTAAAGAAAGACATACTCACCCGCGAATCTTTCCAGCCAGTAGCCACCAGAATGGTTACTGGCTTGTGGCACCTCTCCCACGATTCTCGTCTTGAAATCTTTTATCTTTATCCACTTGAATTTCGAAGACTCCTCGTCGACTTAATCCTTGCGCATATTTTCTTTAGCGCAGGACTCGTGCAGCAATTCTTTACCCCGGTAGTTGACAAACGTCAAAGGCGTCACGACAGGAAGTTACATAAGCTTCGACCCTGGACCTTCCTTAGACAACAGTTCCTCTCTTACGGGGTTATCAACCACTGGAACGACCTTCCATTAGAGGTTGTTAGCTGCTCTTCTAGGGACCGTTCCAAAGTGTTGTCAGTTTCCCACTTACTTAAAAAATTGTTCCAATGATAGTAGTAGACGGAGATTTCCTCAACTGTCGAGGTTGGGAAAGGTATTAAAACAAAAACCGCTTTATTAGCTTGATGCTTGGTGTACAACTCGAAATCGTCCTAATCGGCGTCATGGACTCATATCTGCCTGTTTTAGATGACCGTTTGTTGAACACTAACTTTATCGTATAGCATTTTTTGATATCGGTATGGCTGCTGTTGTTATGACTGGCTGCGTGTGGCAGTGATAACACAAGGATACCGGAGCGGTTTTTTTCTTTTCTTCATTTATTTGTTTTCTTTTCATTCGCTTATTTATCATCCGTAGGAAAAGGATTATATCCCAAGTTTCATGGTGATGTTTAAGAATTGTGAATTTTGCTTCTTCTCACAGTTTCAGGAGCGCCTTCAGAGGTAAAGGGATAAGGTGAGTGTTATTTACGGTCGTGGGACGCGCCATGAGTCGAAAAATGTTCTGAAGTAACATAAGGTAACGTGACTTGGTTTCCTGAAATCCGTGCAAGTTTATTATCGTTGTACAGGGTATAAAAGACGTAGGAGTGTATACAGGAGTGTGCAAAGTGTCTAGTGAGTTAACTGTTGTTAGTCTTAACAGTTCGCATCTCGCGACACATATTGCAGGTTACCATGCCAGGCGGTTTGATAAGATGCCTTTCTGTAATCGTGTAATCGGTAGACCGTGAATATCTCTGTTATCTTTTAGTTAAAAAATATTTTGCAGCCATAGAAGTTGATGAAATTTTGTGACATGTTGCGGTTTTCAAAATCTTAGAATTCTGTTTCAGCAAGATTTCTTTGTTTCAATCTGCCGTAGACGTAAGCCAGGAATTTGCGGTAGTTCGATGGCATAGGGATTGATAGAAAAATAACGCAGAATTGCATTCTACGTTATTTCGGAGAAATGAAGGTAAAACGTAATGAAAATCAATGTCCCAGACGTGGAAACATGCATTATTTGAATTTGCTCGTAATTAAGCAGGAAAGCAGTATTATAATTTCCAACTGTTGTTGAAACATGAACACTAAGCTTTTATAAAAATGCAAACTTGAAGAACACCCATTCAGCCACTTCAACGTAGGACAATGCACAAAAACTGGACAAGTAACTCGTGTTTTATCAGTTATACTGGCCACGCTTTACCCTTCGTTGGTACCGCTGTTCTTAACTTTTCCATGAAATTTGGACGTATGCTGGAACAAAGACGAGGTGACTTGCAGAAAGAATGACATTGAAGAACACTCCTAGCTGAAAAGATTACGACATTTAACGACAATTGTGTAGTTCGCTGGTATTGTGTTTCGAGGCCAAAACGAGTTGGAAACGACTATTTAGGCGCGAAGAGAGATTTTTCAAATTTTTCATGAAATATGAAAATGCATATTACGGAACAATTATATAGACTTCATCGAGCATAATAATTGTGTTGCAATGAGAAAAATCAGCTATACCTAAAAATTGTCCATATTCGCACTTGTGTTCAGAAAATTGTGTTGCCATTCTTCTCAACAAAAGCACCATGTTGGCTTTTATAATCGATATTACGTTCTGAAAATGCCTTCATCGGAATTTTTGTGGTGGAATACTTATTCCCGTCATGCAGAAACTCTCAATTTCGCGTGGTTTTGTAGATGAAATTGAGTTTGTAATTTTCGACGGCGTTGCGTTTGCATTGCAGTAGTTCCTAATTAAAGCTATGCCGCCATGGTCGTTGGTTAATTGATCACCTGAATTATATGTTCAGCCTGGTTCCCGTATAGCATTTCCGGTGGAAAAGGATCTACGTTATCACCTGGTTGTTTCTACCCACGTTGTGGTGTAAACATGGGTAACACGTCTCACTCCATCATTAACAAGGTGCGTATTGTTTTGTTTATTGCTTACTGACTATGCATGACTGTAGCCTGCCGTGTGCATGTGAGTCAATGCTCACTTTTCTGAGAGATAATGATCAGCTTTGATGATCGTTGGCTACCCGACGAAAACACTGATTCCCACTTCTATCATTTCAGCTACAACCCTTCTATCTTCGTATCATGTGCGATTAAGATTCCGTTGACTGTTGGTCTATGGCTTTGCCGGCTGCAGAACTGACTGACGACTGCCAGTATGTTGTCATTTTTGGTCAGAAGTGAAGAAGATCATTATAACTTATCCCCAACAGTCTAAATACGTGTTCATTCTGATTTCTCCGTGTTCTTCTTATCAACGTTGATTATGGCTTAAGTGAACTGGATGGAGCACTTAGTAAGGCCAATACATGCGACATAATCATGCGTTCATCATAGCTAGTGTGAACTGGACAGAACGGCTACTGGTGTGAACGTTTACTACATACTTAAACGTTGATCATGGCTTAATTGAACTGGACGGAGCAGCTACTGGTGCGAACGCAAAACATTTAAGATATTACGTAATCTTCGGCCGGGCGTTCGTTGATCGGCTCCGAGACAGCCTTCTTGTTTGCACACTTCATGACCTAAATCTAGTTCTGAAAAATGCAGAACAGTTACCACGACAGAAGTTACAACGACAGCCCCATCTTGCACATACCCTAACCACCAGGGTTGCAGCTTAGTATTCTAAACATGAAGTGCAAACACTGGGCGCTCTAGAACAGCATAACATTCACAGCGTTCATGATGGTCTGCCCTGGGAACGGACGAAATGCAGTCAATTTATTATTCCTCATCCAAGGACACGTTCGAGCAAGCCGATCATAGTATTCAGCTCCTTCGCTTTCAGCCGACCACCGCAATAATCACGGACGAATGAAGAGCCTACACAGCTTTGGATGAAATAGCTCATTACGAGCACTGGACGATCGATCATTCAAAAACTTTCGTCGATCCTGAGAACAGCATGATGCATGCGAAAAATATGGAAAATCTTTAGCTCTTCGCCAAGAAGCACTTTCATGCAAAATCTGAATCAAGCGAACGGCGGTTCCAGTCACACCTTCGGGAGACCTGTTGGCGAAAACGAAATCCTGGAAACATGATTGGCAAACTGCTGTTAACCTTGCCTAATACGAACATGTTAATTATATAATATACGTTGACATTATTGGACGCGTTGGTTATTCCGAATCATGTCTTGTGCTGAGATAGGTAGCTGCTCCGTCCGGTTGACATAAGCCATGATCAACGCCTAATTATGCCGCATTTATTCACGTCAACAGCTGCTGCGTCCTGTTGACTTAAATTATGCCAAACTGTGCTCCACGCTTAGACATTCATAACTGCTCCGTCTATTTGTCTTACCTTACGACTTAAGCAAAACTCTGCAGCATGCTTAAACACCTATAACTGCTCTGTCCATTCGTCTTACCTTACGAGTTCAGCTAAACTGTGCTACATGTATAGACACTTATAACTGCTCCGTCCATTTGTCATACCTCACCAGTTTTGCCAAGCGCATAGGTAGACGAATGAAGTCACTGGGGACGAAAACCTGGGAATAGAATCGTGAAGTATGTGTTTGATAAGTGTGAATAAATCTACAAACATCATCTGCTTTTTTCCAGCACAGAATGTAGCCTTCGGTTTTCTTGTGTTAAGGGTGTCCATTCAGATGATTGAATCCGTGTATCGGATGAAGTCTTCATCAACATGTCTTTCATCGCATCTGATGTCTGCAAGGAATCTGTGCACGCATATGTGAAGGAACTTACGTTCTTCAGTTATATCAACAGGATAATTGTTTCACGTTTTGTTGATTCGCGCTTTCCTCAGCCCGTGTGCAAGCGGTACAATGTCAGCGGACCGACCCAATTCGACATCCATTGTGGTTGGTACGCAAGACATGCTTCCCATTATCACCGGAGGAGTGCAAACAACGGCTAAAGTAGAGGGAACTGACAAAAATAGGGATTCATAACGTGCAATTACCAGGTGACTGAGGTTGAAGCTGTTTGCCGCAGAATGGACACTCGTCTATGTCTGCCATTTGCATACATTTTGAGTAAAAAATCAGCTGATCGGCATCACAGCAATAACTGTGCATCTGTACGGGGTCACCGCAGTGTCCACACGACAATTCTTTCTCAGGCTTCTTCACAAACCTCAGTTGCACACCTCTTGCAACTGAGCCCATGGAGAAGTCGTATAAGGGTAAGCCAGTTTATGCACGTTCCACCATCTTACTGGCAAAAGCAATGATGCTGTAAAAGCAAGTCACCGCCGTGCGGTTGTTGCAGTCGTGCAGTTTTTCAAGTACACGATGCAGGGCTTTACAATGACGGTTGAAACTGGCTGCAGCAAACGGCCGAAGCTGGGAGCCTACCAACCGTCGAATTGGTAAGTTATACTCTGCTAGCTACCACTCATGAATGGGGACGTGACCTTTGGAAAGGGAAATGAAAACTGCAAAGGACATTACCGTTGGGGTAGAAATGTTCCCGTAGCGCCGACAAAATGTGTATGCATGACAACCTCATTGTACGGTAAAATGTTCATTCACACGTGCCATCAACGCTATCCACGACAAAAGTGGCGCCATCCCGTTGCACACGAAACTGCAATATTCAAGGTGATTACTAGAGAACCGCTTACCCTGCATCCAGATACTGTTTTGAAATGGAGTCGTGCAGTTCGTCCTTTCAGATAGTTTTGGACAAGATGACTTGTGAACATGATCATTCTGTGTAGAATTTTCTTCACGTACCAGTCGACATCCACAACCTCGCGACGATCGCACCCATCGGTCATTTGTATTTCGTACTCTCGCATCAACCACTAACTGTCAATTCATATTTTGTGAATGGCGACGGCTAGAAAGTCTCTTGGGTGCGTTCTCTTCTTCAGCCGTACGTTTGCGTTTTCCAGCCCATCATTCGTTCGATTGCCAAAGTAGACATCGCTTTGCGCATGGATAGCTCACTTCGGCTTGCTGTACAGCCAATTACACAACAAATAATTCAGAAACTTCCTATCCGTTCGGTCGATGATACACAAATCCCATTTGAACCTACGGTAAACAGTGCAACAATGCAACCTACTCTTCCATATTGTCTGCCGTAGCCATTCGGTGGAAGAGAAAACGACTGCGAAAACAGTGTGTCTTTTAACAAATATGACGGACGAATTTTGCCCACTTACATGCTTACGTACGGCATCACGTACATGAAAATAACACAACACCAGATGTTGCCCTCACTTGTGCAGCCATCTTATTCATAACAAATGTTTCCACTGCAATTTGATCGCCCATCATTTCACGATACATTTTGAAGTCTACGTAGTGAAGCATACTTTTCACTACGAACGTACCCGTATATCACGGATCGGCTGTCCCATACCGTCTGTTACGAGGAACTGATATAACTCCCAGTTTCGAAAGTATCAGGAAGTATACAATGACATACTCGTACCTGTTCATTACGTGGGTGGCATCCACATTCACAACACGCGAGAAACGTCGGAAAAGTTCAACCTGCGTTCGCTGGGCAAAGCAGATATGCATACAACTGTTGCCGTTATCCCACACAATGCGCACCACACCTATCGCACTAATCACCGACAGCACTTCTTTGATGTTCTTCAATGTTCCGTGACCAACCTTACGTAACAGACTCACTTGGCATTGCAGGCTTAAACTCGCGGCGGATGCTTCCAACGTCAGCAGTTACGATAAACTTCCAGTAATCGTCCGCTACTTACTGTTCAATGTCAGCAGTTGGTGTATTGTACTGGAACAGACTGCTGCATTCGTTCAGTTCACCGACGGTGAGTCCACGATTCGCAGGATGGGACTCACATAGCAGACGATTAAGAGGGTGGTTGTGCTCCAACTCGAAAGAGCTCACTGCCAGATACGCCTCTTGTCGGACTACATGAAATCGTGACTTGCAACATGTAAAGCGAGAAGTGATTTGTTAAGACTAACAACAGTTAACCCACTAGACACGTCGCACAGCCCTGCATACACTCCTACGCCTTTTGTACTTCGTACAACGATAATAAATCTGTACGGTTTTCAGGAAACCATATCACTTTACCCTATCGTACTTCGAAGTAGTTTTCGACCTAGGGCTCGTCCCACGAACGTAAATAGCGCCCGCCTCGTCCATGTACCTCTGAAGACACTCTTGAAACTGTGAGAAAGTGCAAATTTCGCGATCTTCAAACATCGCCTTGAAAGTCGCAATATTATCCATCTCCTATAAATAAAAAATAAATAAGTAAAAATAAAATAAGCAAACGACAAGCATGAGAAAAAAATTGAGAACAACCCTAGCATTCTCGTGTAAACATTGCCACACGCAATCGACTACCACAACAGCAGCCATAACGATTTTCGAAAAACAAGTACGATGAGGTGGTCTCCAATTAATGGTCAGTTAAAACAAGGACACATGAGTCCATTACGCAGATTTCGACGGCTTCAATTTCTGCACCAGGTATCAAGCTAATAAAACGATTTTTTCCGGGAAAATAATTTTCTTGAACACGACAGCTCAGAAGCTCACGTTCTACGACTAGCATTCATGGGTGAGATATTCTGAGTTGGAGCACAACCACCACCCCTCAGTCATCTGCTATATGAGTCCCATCCTACAAGTCGTGGACTCACTATCAGTAAATTGAAATAATGCAGGAACCTGTTCCAATACAATACACCAACTGCTGACATTAAGCAGTATGTGGTGGATGTTTACAGGAAGTTTATCACAACAGCTGACGTTGGAAACATCCGCCGCAAGTTAAAGCCTGCAATGTCATGTGGGTTTATTGTGTAAGACGCTTCACGGGAAATTAGAGAACTTCGAAGAAGTATTGTCGGTTATTAACGCGATAGATGTGTTGCGCACCATGTGGGATAAAGGCAACAGATATACGCATACCTGCTTTGCCCAGCTAACGCAACTTGAACTATTCTGACGCTTCTCGCATGTTTTGAGTGTAGATACCACCCACGGAACAAACAGGCACAAGTGTGTCATTGTAAACTTCCTCATACTTTTGGAGCTGGAAGTTATATCAATTCCTCGCAGCAGATGGTATGAGACATGGCTGACCCGTAATGTACGGGCACGTTCGTAATGAGAAGTATGCTTCACTACGTGAGGTAGACCGTCGTGAGGTTGTCGTTGTTGACTGGTGTGTGAAGAATGACCACGTTCGTACGTCATCTCGTCCGAAACCATATGATCGGACGGATTCCACGACACCATTTTGAAACAGTATCTGGGTGCAAGGAAAGTGGTTCTCTGGTAATCGGCCTAACAGTACAGTTTCCTATGCAACAAGATGGCGACGCTTTCGTCGTAGATAGTGTGCAGGGCACCTGCGAGTGTGTTTTACCGTTAAGTGTAGCTTCCATGCATACACGTTCTGTCGGTGTTTCGGACACATTTCTACCCCTACGGTAGGGTTTTTGTAGTTTTATTTCCGGTTACAAAGGTCACGTCCCAATTTATGAGCGGTGACTGGCAGATTACAACTTGCCAATTCGACGGTTGGCGAGTCTGCAGCTTCAGCATCTTGCTGCAGCTAACTTCAACCGTCACCATAAATCCCTAAATAATGTACTTGAAAAACTGCATGTCTGCAACAGCTGCTCGGCAATGACCTGTTTTATCATCATTATTGCCTTTGCCAGTAAAATGGCGGAACGTGCTAAGACTGGCTCACCTTCGTACGACTTCCTTATTGACTCATCTACAAGCAGCATGCAACCGAGATGGGCGAAGAAACCTGAAACAGGATTACCATGTGGACACTGCGGTGATCCGGTACAGATGGACAGCTACTGCTGTGATGCCGATCAGCTATTTTTTAATCTGAATGTATCCCAATAGCAGACATAAACGAGTGTCCATTTTGTGACAAGCAGCTTCAACATCTGTCACATGGTAGGTTCACGTTTCGAAATGTTGACTTTGTCAGTTCCCCCCTAATTCAGCCATTGTTTGCACTTCCACAATGATTATGAGAAGCAAGTCCCGCACACAACCCGCAACGTATGTCGACTTAGACAGGTCCGCGGACAGTGTACCGCTTGCACATGTATCGAAGAAAGCGCGAAAGAACCTAACCTAGAGCGATTATACCCTTGATATAATTGATGAAAGTAAGTTCTTTCATATGTATGTACACAGTTTTCTTATAGATATCATTTGCGATAAACGACATGATGAAAAAGACTTCATTCGATACACGGCTTCAGTCATTCGGGAGGACACACCTTACACGTGGAAACCACCGACTACATTCCGTGTCAAAGAAAGGCGGAGGTAGTGAGTATCTTTTTGCATAACATTCAAGTAAATAGTTCACGATTCTACACCCACGTTTTCGTTCTGAGCGACTTCACTCATCCAGCTGGGTTTTTCCGCATACGGCACTGTTTGGCTTGACTCGTAAGGTGGGACAGTTGCACGGAAGTGTTGTAAGCTTTTAAGCGAGGTAGTGCTTCACGATGTCGTTGGTCCAGTAGGTCACCTCGTCCGCCTTCCAGAGTACGTCATGATTCCATGGAATAGTTTACAACAGTGGTAGCAACCAGTGGCTATGCATGCCGAATATAATTAAGAAAATACCATCGACTTGCTGTTTTTGCGTACAATCCTACGTCTACTAGCGTATCTTACGTGTGCGGTATTATAAAATGTTTAGTCCTCATGTTCCAACGACGGTCCAAACGTCGAAAGTACAATCGCGTTTTCCTGTTTAATCAAATTGAAATGTAAATAAAAGCATGTTTCAGCGTCTATTACATCGATTTTCATTATATTCCACAATTACTTCTCCAAAATAACGCGAAATATAACTTCGTTATTTTTACACTCATTCCTACGCCACTGAACTACCGCACACTCCTCCCAGTAAACACGCGACCGACTCAACCAAGTTGGCCAAGAGTGGGCCAGGCGTTGGCCTGTCTTTTCCACTCCACTGGCCAACCAAAAATGAAAAACTTCAGTGAATTATTTTGAGACTAAGTTTGTGGTTGACTACTGATTATGAGTAACCTAAGAATGGTATTTTTCAATGCACTGACTACGGAATAGGTGGTTGTAGTTTGAGTGTAAATTCTGTTCATCCAGGCTAGTTCGATTGCTCACGGTCAGTTGATCGTCACGTGCCTCTGGTTTGGTCGCTTTTCACATGATCTTTTTTGTAATGTTTTACGGATAATCTTCAATAGTTATATGTCATGTCACTTTGAATGTATGCGTGATATAATCTGCTATTATTATTCAGTAAAGACATGCAAAGGACTGACATGGGGACTAATTTTCACCTCGGCGTTCGATATTTTGATCTTCATACTCTCTGAAGCCAACTGGTTAATAAACTTTTGATGCACCGAGAATTCCGGGCGAAGGTTGCACTGTCGTACCACTGTATTTCGTCGACTACGCCAAGAACGCCTAAGACTTGGCCTCAGCACTGTCGGTGTTTCCTCCATTACTATCCCTGCCATATTGGAGAATGAAATTATTTCATTAGAGAAAGCTGGTAATTTCGTTATGTTTAATTTAATTTGAAGGTAGCTAGGTGATGAAGGACATGTGTCCAATCCCACCTGTTGAGAGAAGATGCGATTCGCAAGGTTCATGTGAGTTCTGTGGACAACATGTGATTCAATCGTTATAGTTAATACTAGTTAATACTGTACGATAACAGCCTCACCTAATCCTGACGCAGTGAGATTATTCTCCATTCACGCGAAGTCCCTCACGGCCGCCGATCTGAAGCTGCTTGTCACGTTATTGAAGCCGCTCGTTTCTCATGACGTGGTTCCAAGGAGTTAAAGACAGGGATGGTGGACTGTCAAAACGCCGATACTCAGAAACTGATGCCAAAAGGGTGAGAACCTTCAGAGTTACGAAGGTGATTTAATGCGGTTTCACATAAACTTGCTTTCTGATGTAGTGAAACCATGCGTGTCACAAGTCTTGTTGATTCGTGTTGTGTTCGCCTGTCTACTTACAAAGGCCCTTCCAAAGATGCTGCCTCTAAAGGGGGGGATGATAAACTGGTGGTTCCCGCCAGTACCCCTCTAACTGAGAACTGTTCTATCCCCCTAGACAATGTATTGGCGGAGTTGTTTGGTAAGGTATCTAAACTGGAAGCTGAACTTGCCCAACTAAAAACAAGTCATGCTGTATTCGATTCTCTGAAGGAAAATCTTATCTCCCTATCTTAAATCTTCAAACTGCCGGAAAGTCCGAATAATGGATAACATAGAGAGCGCTAGCATGTTTCTCAACAT